>BMAO01014448.1:0-25077 GCA_019973975.1 Trichonephila clavata | reverse complement strand
GTAAAAAGATCTGTCCGAGTCCTAAGAATGCTTAAACAATTAATGTCTGTATATAGTATAAACAGAACATACAGTTTCTATGTGTTTTATAGAAAACGACATATTTTTCAGAGGTTAGCTTACCATTGTTTTTCCCGCATCTTCTAAATAATTGTAGATACCTTTGCAGCATTTTCGGGAAGATTTTAATAGAAGGTAGTCAAAGATATTCCTATTCCGGATAGTGTCGTTTGCAAAGTCTTTTTCTACTTCCATTATCTTAAAAAGAAAACTGGCCTAAATTTTTAAATTTCATTAATTGAAACAATTATGCTGTAATATTCATGAAAGTAAAGGCGACTGCAACTTTTGAATTTTTAGAGCTCCTCTTTTGGAGTAGTAACATTCATCTGTACGTTTAAATAGAGACAATTTTATTAATAATTTAAAAATCTTATGACATCAAAAAAAGATTTACTTTCTGGTGAAAAAAGATTAATGTAAGTTAAATTTCCTTCAGGAAACAGAATAGTATTTTAAAACATTTTATCGTATACATATGCAAAAACTTGTATATTGTTAAAAATAATATATACGTATATATGTCGTTTACTTAAATACTTTACAATCTAATTTATATTATTTAGCTTAGCAGTTTATTTTTGAAATCCAATATTTTTATTTTTATACTAAGATTATTATTAAGAAAAGCATACTTAAAATTTTACTAGTACCTTTGAGTCTGAAGGAACCAAGAAAAATTAAATGAGTTTATTTCAATAGAAAGCAATTGTTTAAATCACGTTTTAAGATGCTTAAATTTCTGTTCACTTAAATATCTAGTCCAACTTTGGAATATCTACATTTAGATTTTTTTAGGCTTATCTTTTACAATCGTATTAAGTGGACTTGTTTTTTTCTAAGAATTATGCAATAAAACCTTATTGTTTTGATTAAAACCTAAAATTCGTGGATATCAAAAAAGTAAAAAAGACGAAAAATTGAAAAAAATTTAAGTTTATGATAAAAAGAGATAAGTTCTATTTTTTTCTTTAATTTAGCAGTGATAATTTGAAATAACTTATTATAATCATGATTTTGAATTATTTCATAACATGATAAAATGTTTGCATAATATTTTGAAGCAAAAAGGTACCTGTGATATTTAAAAAAACAGCATGAGGAAAAAAATTTTAGGTACCATATTCTTTTTAATTTTAAACTACCATGAATCACAAAAACGAAAATAAAATAATTATAAGCCTTTGAAGTCTTTTGAGAATTTTCATAAAATGTGGATCCAAAAATTTAACTTAAAATGTTTTTTCTCAAATTCTTTTTGCACACTTTCTGCGTTATCTATTTAAGATCTACAACAAAATTTTGAAAAAGCTCTCTTAAAGTTCTACAGCAATAAAAAAAATTACAATTTATAATTTCGATGTCATGAAAATACAATTAAATGAATTAAATAAAAAGTCCATAAAATTCCAACATTATAATTAAAATTTCAAATTGAACAAAAAATTCACTGAGCAAAATTATAAAATATTTCATCAAATAGTACAAATAAATTCATTATTACACATGTCCAAAATTAAGGCCACAAATACAAAATCTGGGAACACTGAAGAACTATTTACTGTGTTACCACGAAATTTAGCATAGAGATGTATTACAGTGTCAGAAAGAATACAGCAACATAACAATATGGAAAAGCTTTTAATTTTGAATTAAGATACTGGGTATATCAAAAGGGCGAAATCATGTGAATCAGAGATAAAACATTTAACTCGGGAAAAAATAGGTGTGATATGGGGTGTAATTACCATGCCCTGCTATACGAGGGTGTCATTAAGGTTTATGGCACACAACAAAGCCCATTCTTCCAAAAGAACGAAATTTAAATCTTTTTTTGGAGGGGGGGGGGCTACGCTGAAAAATAGCATTTCCACAAGACCATCCCAAACATGTATAGGTGTACTGAGATCCAGAAGCCCCAACTGCCAATCTAAAAGGGGAATATCCTCTTCTCCATGAAAATCATCAACAGCGTAAACTATGTCTGGCTGTGCATTATCGCCAATGAAATGATGTAGTTCGGGCTCAATGCACCCGAAACAATCTCACACAGGCTCGAAGAACCTCATCCGTACAGTGCTGGGAGTTGACAGTACCTTCTTGTAAGACGTACAGTGGTGTACGACTGCCCAACATTATACCGCCGTACACAAGAATTCCTTTGTCATCAAATCTGTCGATTTTTGTTCCGTAGGAGGGATGAAAACGAGCTCCACTTTCTTTCCAGATGAAAACTCTTAAGAGAATCACTTTGGTGCATCTCGACTCATCACTGAAAATAACAAGCTCCAATTCTTGTGAAGTCCACGACAAATGTTTTCGTCTTTAAATAACTGATCTTAGGATAGGATCTTGAACATTTCCTTTACTTTTGGTAGTCATCGCAGGGAATTTTGAATTTCAAGGAATGAAATGAGGAATTGAAGTACAGAAAAAACCTCGATTTACGCTACCCCGACTAACGCGAAGTCGGAGTTACACGGTATACAAATCTCGTCAATGCGTCTTTTGTTTGAGAAAAAAATTGGTAAAATTAGAAATGTGATTGAAGAAGTTGTCGATCTTGCAGGCAAAAAAAATTTAGAAGTGGATAATGATGACATTCAAGAACTATTGAATTCCACAATCTGGAGCTGACAATGGATGAGCTCTTAGAAATGCCTGGGCAAGAGCAAGACATAGAAGAGAACTTGAGTCTCTAGACCCAGTTCATCAGAATATTGAATAACGATTGTAGAATTTGACAGAAGGTCTCGGTTTAATTGAAAAAATGGTTCGCATTTTAGAATGAATGATTGAATATTAACGTCGCACTGTTCAGCTACACGAGGGCTTTTGGCGAAGGACCTCGTAATTTTTGAACCCCGTTTGTAAGACTTTGCTCAGACACTTAAATTCAATCATCAATAAGCCGTTCATAACAATAAACTTAACAATTTATTTATCCAGTGTTATTAGGCCTGGCACCTTCATGCTGAGAAAGCTACATTCAGAGTTCAGAGTCATTGTAAACAAAAACAAAAGTATCTACTTACATGAGAATTCATACGCCCTCTGGCGGTTAAAAGAGAATTCGTTAGGGAATTCTTAACACCATGGTCAAGTGGTGAAGATGATGCCTGAGCACAAAATTTAGAAAATATACTCCAATTTGAGCGTATTTCTTCAAAAAAGCAATGAGTAAAAAATTATTAGCATGGTACGAGGAAATTTTGCAGTTGAAAAAAAAGCTTTGAAACCTTCTACATCAAAATAACTTCGGCTTGCGATTTTGCATTTGTATTATCTAAGATTTCGTTAAACATTTTTTCCCTAAACTCTATTATTTTCCTTCGTTTTCGGACCCAAAATAAAAATAATTTACAAGTATTTATATGCAAAAACATTCCTTAGATTTAAGCAAATTCGACTTACGCATCACTCCATCCCACCTATCGCGTAAGTTTGGGGTATTACTGTACTTATAAAAAGATTAATTTGTTCTAATTCACTTTTAATAAATGAATTTAACGATTCATATTTTAATAACAATACTTAAACTACTTTTTAAAAATATTAGTAGAATTGTACGGCAATTATCTCTTTATTAACACCATCTTTGGAAAAATGCGAAAAAAACCAAAAAAAAAAAAACCCATTATCATATTTTTTTGAAACTTATAGTTAATATTAAGGAACCCCCTCAAGTCTCAAACATTTTGAAGAAGTGTTACACAAAAATAACAATTTCGAAGCTAATATCAAGGCACTCTAAAGAATTGTATCAGTGACAAGAAAACTCTCTTCAGAAGTTAATTTACCGTTCTTATCCGTCAATAACATTAAATTTTGTGATTATAACTTGCAAGTAATTGCGAATTATACAAGCTTTGCACAGCTGCGATGTTATGAAGAACGATTCTTTTTTTTTTTACGATTGTTCAAATAGAAACAATGCATTTAAAAAGACGATATCGTGATGTGTGTTTGCGATTGAAATAATTGCATTAAATAAAACACACGATGTTTTTTCTACGATATACTATCTAGTTATTGGTTTCAATAATTGACTTATTTACCATAAATATGAATCAAATTGGCATCAAATATTGCTGCTAAAAGGAAAACACGTTAAAAAAACAGATAGAGTACGTATTTCATGTTTTTTGTGCAACCAGTAATTTTTTTATCATTTCTCTTAGTGGATTATTATTTCTCTGAATCACATTCATTCTCAAATGATTTCCGATGCGAAGAAACATTACAGAGGATAATGTTTTAATCGATTTAATTAAACAGGTAATTAATTATACTTATAGCCTTCCAAGTTACTTATTAGAGGATCGAAAGTTAATGACAGAATAAGTAATTAGATTAAAAATTATATATTTAATGAGTGGTTTTCGTGAGGGGTGAGATTTTATAAAGGTTCTGCATGGATTTTTCATAATTGCGATTCATGAATGTGATTTCAAAGTATCGCCCATGTGAAATAAATGAATCATAGCAATTACTTAATGGTAGCTCTTTTGGTTGAATAAAAACTTAGTATTGTGTATAATTATGCATTATTTACATTAAATTCTAGGAATGCAAAATTATGTAATCTGTTTACTCTAATAATTATGATCCGATCATGTATTTTTTTAAATTTATTATACGTGATTTTTAAAGTAACAGTTTTGTTTACTAGATACAAAAATTTAGTTGAACTAATACTACCATCCAGACTAACACTATGTATGTTCATACATTTTTTTTCACAACGCGAAACGAAAATCGCTTAAGGCAATATGGTACCATCTTCACAATTATTTTATTTTTAATATTTGATATTTGGTTTTAATTGTATTTTATAAAGGTTAGCATTAAAAATAATTCGATAAAAAATTATTAATTTGTTGCAAAATGTTTGCAAAATTTAATTTTTTTGAACTCTTTTAAACATTATTTAAATTCCTAAGGCTTTTTTAAATATGTCTCTTTTCTTTCAAATTTTTTTTCCAAGTACCTTATAATAACCTACATAAAACTGTGCATGGGTTTTTTTCTGCTGTGCTCTTTAACTTTTTATTAATTTTTTTTATAGTCAAACTTCCAAAAATTCTCAAAAAACCATTAATTTTGATTTTGAAATTTTTCAGAAAAAGTACTAAACATGTTAGAGCTAATTCCATGAACAGTTTTACAAAACACACATTTCAAAACATGTTTAAGAAATTTCACATCCATACTTTGATTACCAAAAAGGCCTTAGGGTTTTGAATAACAGTATATGTACAAACATTTAACATGGAGAAATATGAGTTTGAAGTTTTCCTTCCATGAATACCATGATGTAATATTCATCAAATAGTCTGAAACTTTCATGAAATGTTAATTAGCTTATTTAAAAATGCTTACCATAAAAAATTAGACAAATGTAGAACAATTAAACAGTATACTGCCATAATGAATATATAGAAGAAAACGAATGAAAGATCAATATTTCATAAAACTTTACCTTAATAATTTTAAAAAAATAAATACACACACTTCGGAGCTAATTCCATGCTCAGAACTAATGCACAAGATGTAGAAAAGATGTTTATGCCTTTACTTTTATTTCCATGATTTTAAAAGCCTTCGCATGTTAAATATTGTACACAAATGAAAGCAAAATCAAATAGCAATTTATAGGTAAAATATATCCAAATCTAAGAACTGCATTGTGCATTTGTTTAAATGAATATCTTAAAATATTTTAATAATAAAAGTGTTGAATTTCACACACATGGGATATATATATATATATATATATATCACCAAAGCAAATATATAAAAATGGGAGAGTTTTTCTATTCTTGAGAAATTAGATTTTTTAATTATCTGAGTTATCAGAATGAGATTTAGTATTTGTGCTTTGGTAGAATCCGTTTTGAAGCTTTAATTTCATTCATAATAATATCATAAAAAGCAAGCACAAATTTAAATCTTGACCAAATCCATTTTCTTTTCAGTAAACAATACACAAACTTGAATTTTCGCACAAATTGCACAATCCTTTCTTGAAATGATTTGTTACTGATATATATTGTCAGTCTCACTTACACGCGGTAGAAAAATTATTAAATCATTTTTTATCAGACTCTTTTCTAGCAGATAATTTGAAATGTGGGCGGGATAGTTGCTGTCCTGCATCAAATTTTGCTCCATAACTTGATAAAAAATGCAGGTAAAGCTTTGAAATTTTGCAGGCATGTTTATAAAGATTTGAGGAATCAAACAAGCCAATAAATATTTTTCGACAGTTTCATGATTTTTAGGGTACCATATTGTCTTAATACGAGAATATTTAACATCTGAAATAAAATAATACGGAAAACATCAGCCCCGCAGGTGAGATTTTAGGAGGGTGTTTGAGAAATTTTCTGTATTATTGAACTGCCCTATACTGCATCATTGTAAGAATTCGTTGCAGTACATGATGATATTGTGTGTACTGTTCTAATCATGGCAGACAAAAACATTTTGGAGTTTGCTCGAAGCACAAAAATTATGATTGAAGAAAATTACGAAGAGGAAAATTAAATGAATAATGTAGCTTCTGTTCCCACGTCATCCGAAATAAGGAACATCATGAAAAGAATGCGCAGTTATTCAGATGCAAAATGCAAAGGTAAAATGAATAAGTAACTGAACGACATCGAACAATTTGCTTAGAATTTGATGCTAAAAAGACATTGAAAAGAAAAATATATGATTATTTTTCAAAAACACACACAATAAATGTTTTGTTCTTAAAAAACAACAACAAAAAACAAAAACCTTTAAAATTTCGCATTAAATTATATTAGGTTCATGTAAATGTTTTTGTTTCATTGATTTTTATGGAATACATGTACATAAACAAAAGTATGTAAATAAAAAATAGATTAAAAAGAGTCTCATGAAGTTAATTTTGTTGAATTTATGTTTTTCTTTTGCAATATGCTTTATTACGAAATTCTTTTACCACGAAAAAATAATTAAGTCTCCTCAGTTTCGTGTTAAACAATTTTTACTGTAGATAGCTGTAGTTGCTAATGCCACCTAATCGAGCCCCACGAAATTCATCCTGGCAAAGAGTTAAATTGTACGCCTGTCGTTAGTCGCCGTAGCTTTGAGCACCATATAGGTGATAGTACAATTTGGCTAGGTTTTAACCCAATTTTAAGAGAAAATACCTGGGTGGTCAGGGGCCTGCGACCTTTCTTCCCTTTCCTCCAACCACACGAAAGGACTTGAGGCTGGATGGCTATTTAGAGTACCCCCCTGCCGCAAAGGCACAAAACATTCCAAACATTCATGCATTCTCCAGTATTCGAATCCAGGCCTACAGTCAGCAGTCGGCGGACTATCCACTATACTGGATGAGTGGCACTGAATATAGTACGTCAGTTAAGGGGACATGGTACCCTGTACACATTTTTTTATTTATATATTTTTATGAAAGTATTTACATGTACCCTATTTGAGCATAAATGAAATATTCATTGTAAAAGAAAAATATTATTTTTAAATAAAAAATTATTTTAAGCTGGTTTACTCATGTAATGAATTTAAAAATTCAAAAAAAAAACATATTTTTTTTCCATAAATTGTTTTTTTAGTCTGTTTAGAATACGGTGGTAACGTGATTTTTTAAAATTCGAAGTCTTTATAAAGAAGCAGGTGTTAGAAGAGCAGCTGTTCGTAGCGCTAAGTTAAGATTTCCATAGTGTTTTAATCGGATTTGAAACTGTAAACGCGTTTTTCTCAAAACTGTGTTTTTCAAACTTTCCTCCATCATATCTCAAGAACGGTTTGACCGAAAAACCTCAAATTTATAGGGTAGACTCAGCACATATATACGCATCAAATGGATTACGATCATTCCAAAATTCAAAATATTTCTATTTTTTATAACAAAAACGTAATATAATAACCCCCCCCCCTATAAAATTCGAAAGTTTTTCTTCAGAGGTCTACCAAAAATCCAATTTTTGATATTTTCAATTGAGTTTAGTCCATTCTGTGCATTTAAGCTTATAGATAAAAACGCCGTTAATTTTTAATTTTTTATTTTTGATAAGCCAATCGGCCGGAATCGTGGAGGAAGTAAGCGTCCATTTTTTCGAGGAGGGTGTGTCCAGAGCGCAGTAACTCAAGTTCTATGGAATATTTTTGGCTAAATATTTATATCATACTCTTAAAGTACAAATAAATAAATGATGATAAACTTAAAGTTCTATCTTTTTACTGGTCGTCAAGAAAAATTCCCTAAGAATGCTTTAAAAACTGGCCGTCACATGGGGAAACCCCCTTAAATTATAAAAAATTTTGAAAATATTTCAATATTTTAAAATTTCTACTACTTAAATTTTAATTTTTTAAACAGTTCTTTTTCCAATGTTATTAGAAGTGTTCCTCACAATTTGTACATGGGAATAGTAATACGATATATATATACCTATTTTTATAATTTCTTTCATGTCGGATAAGATTTAAAAAATGTAAAAAAAAAGCTGTATCAACTTTGTAGATTACTTTAAAAAAAATTCACCTAAACTCTTTTTCTAAGCACAGAATCGTGAAACACATCATGCAAAACAACCAGAAATATATTCAAAACTTTATACTGAAAAAAAGGCTTAGGATTTTAAATACTCAATTATCGTAAAAAATAAAAACTATTTAAAATTTTAAAAATTGGTTAAATAGATGAAAGAGAAAATGTGTACTTTTCATCCTTACATATGGTATGATTCAAGTTTTATTAAGTATTTTAAAAGCCAAATTCATCATAAATTATCATAAATCAAAAAGTAAATACAGTAAAACGTCGTTTATCAGAATTAATTGGGACCGGAACCGTTCGGATACGCGATTGTTTGGATAACTGAAAACCGAATGCGGTCCATGCAGTATATGATACTGGACACTATACAAATATTGAAAATCATCACATGCGGGAAACGTGCTTGAAGAAAAAGCCAAATAAGTGCAAAATGTCGCAATTTTACCTTGATTGTGGAAAATAAACACTTATTTTTCACTGTACCATTGTACACCTTCGTTTTTCCACTGCAAGGTCTCTGATTCTCTTCAGCAGCAGTAGTTGAGTAGAATAGCACTCTGATTGTTGTTCATACAAATCCATAGCTGTCCCTAACGCAGAAACGCGTCAGCATTTGCTACTTTCGTTGTTGTTATCCTCGTCTTCATCCGTTTCATCGTCGAAAGGGATTCGTTTCATTCTTCTTGCTCTGAAGTCGCAATCTCGTCATTATTTAGCATTTGAAATCCACAGTCTTCTGCATCGCATGCTATCCAGGCTTCTACAATAACAAAACTCAACAAAAGAGCACGTATACACCCCTCGCTTGGAAACAAACTGATCTAATATTCCGTTGAGATATTTACCAAATCCCACAAGTGAAATTCCCAAAATATCCCCACCTTGGGTTTTCCCGCCACTTTTGGCCTCACAGGAAACAAATGTTGATCATTGCACTGTTCGAAAACATATCCAGATTTTGGTTCGGATATTTGACGTTCCGGATAATAAATGTTCGGATAAACGACGTTCTACTGTAAGTGAAAAATAAATGGAATGAAACTAGGTAGAAAGCAGTAAAAAAAAGCACACACACAGCTGTATAACTTTGTAGATTTTTTGAGAAAATAACTGTTCATCTAACTTCTTATTCCATGTTCATAATTATCAAAAATAATTATACAAAACCATTAGAAAGAGCTTCAGAACTTTATTATTGGTTACAAAAAAGCCTTAGTGTTTTGAGTACATAATGCTCATCAAAATTAAAAGAAGAAAATTAAGTAAATAAATTACAACTGTTTAGTCTACGATGATAGTGTCTGCAAAAATAAATAAATAAATAAAAAAATAAATAGAAATTTCAATTGTTCTACTTTCTATTTTCACTTCTATAAACTATTGAAGAAATTAAATAGCTAGATAAATAGCCAGAATACAAAAATTTGTACACATATTAAAAA
Source organism: Trichonephila clavata (assembly GCA_019973975.1). Lineage (NCBI taxonomy): Eukaryota > Metazoa > Arthropoda > Arachnida > Araneae > Nephilidae > Trichonephila > Trichonephila clavata. The sequence continues at coordinate 15,018 of BMAO01014448.1, read as the reverse complement.
AACCCACACAATTAAAATGATAAAAAAATCAATAGTCAGAACATTTTTAGGGTAATGATTTCCTTTTATTGTACGTATCAACTGGCGTGCATACAAATAAAATTATTTAAAAAACTGGTTAATTTTTTAATTATTGCCAATATATTTTATAACAATGGATTTTCAATACTTATAAATGTAACAGTTATTGCCTTAGGCGGTATGTTCATTTACATGGTATAATTATCAAATTGACTTTCTGTGTCTCAATTAACAATACAACGAAGCCTATACAAAATCCTACTCCTAACATAATAAATGCACCTACCAAATCTGAGAGAGACAAAGCTTTTATTTTTGGATCAATATCCCTCCAATTAAAATTAAGTCTAGCCTTAAACAGTTCATCTTCGTAGAACTTTTTGTAAATACCGGTGTATAAGATTCTAGTTATGTATTTTTCTATATGTTTTTTGCAGCAAAAATCTTTTCTGATAGCTAATCCAACGTTCCAAAATGAAATAGTTTCTTTGAAAATCCTTTTTGTCGTGAACGGGAGCTCTCCGTATTCCAAGAGGAAAAAGAATCTTGGGCCTAAAACCGCCGTGAAATCTTTAATATATTTCGGCGCAACAACAATGTTATCTTCAGAAAACCAGCTTTCTTCGATGATGTACTCGCCGATAACTTGCAGAGATTCATCAATACTTCTTGACAAAAGTTCTTTATCGACAGATCCTTTACTTGTCGAAGCTTTGTACTCCCCATCAAGGATAGCAGCCGCAAGTTCTTTGATGTTTCTCACGTCGTGAGCAAATTGTGGAACCATCATGGTGGACAACAACACTGTTCGATAACTAGAAGAAATGATCAAGAAAATATTATCCAAGATCCAATTAGTATTCTACACTTCAGTTCACTTGAAGCAATGTAACCCTGTTGCCCAAGAAGAATACTAAATAATCGAAAAAGCAATTCATGGAATGAGAGTGCTTTGCTTCTGAGAATCATAAATAAGAGTGGCATGAAAATAGCAGCACTTATAATAGTAATCCATACATTTGTATGGAACGGCAAAAGGTAAAATAAAGATTTCATTACAAAACCTGGTAGATTGGTAACAAATGAATTTTCTTCGACTGTGTAAAACAAAAAATCAGCCACTGAGGATCTTTCAGGGGACATAGTCAAATGCGCAATGGCGATATCTGCTTCATTTCGGTGAACCAGTCCAATAATGCCTGTCCAGTTTCCGTCATCTTTCATTTGACCCCATTCTGCGTCATCCGTTATGACCAGTTGATAACTGAATCCAAGAAATTCGGATAGAACTCTTATGAAGTTGGCTTCTACCCCACTTTTAAAATGCACGTCTCCTTTACTATCATAGTTTACTTCCAGTAAATGACGAAGAGGTAAAATACCAATGCGAATAAAGTTGGGAAATTTCATGTTAAACGCAGATAATTCTAGCTCCATCTACGAAAATACTGAAATTTTTTATTATACCTTAAAAAGAAAAGAAAACGGTAAATGATCACAGAAAATATTTCGCTACTAATTAGGGTTCTAAGAAGTTAATTGGTGTAATTATATGTAAAAACTAGAGTAGGGAAGCACCATGGTTTTAGTGTAGCTTCTAATGTATGCTAATTTAACGTTATCTATTCTCTGTAACGCAACAATCTGTTTCGAATTTTCTTAAGCTCATACCTTGAAATTAGATATTTAAGTGCAATCAATATATTGGTTTTTCTCTAACTCATTACCCCAGATCCTAAAAATTGTTACACGTGCATTTCATTATAAGTACGACAAAGAAAATTGATTTGTCTATTAAAGTGTTTAGATTAACACAGATCAATAAGATTTTTTTCTTGCATGCATGATTAAAAACAACATTGACACCCGCATATTTAGGCGCATGTTTGATCAATATTAATACATTACCTTGTTTCAAATTGAAACATTATTGATATGGGAAGTGTTTAAGCATGTCTTGTTTACAAGAGCAAGTATTTAATTTAATATATCCTTTACAAAGAATAACAGTTAAATGGGAGGATTTCTCGTCTTTTATTTAAAAAGATCTTATTGTAAATAAATAAATTGCTGAAAGAGTTTCTACACAATTTAATCTCCTTTCCTTACTACACTGTATTGTATTACAGATAAATAGTTGCAATTACATGTAACCACAAGACAGTTCAAAGTAACTCATTTTGTTAAATATGTTTTGTATACCTATTAATTAGTCAGTAATTCCTGGCCAATCCATCTTTTAAAATATTATTTTATTTCCTTATTTAAAGAATGTTTATATATAAAATAGTATACAATTTATGTTTTTTGCTTATAATTGGTGCAATTCGTCAGGAAAATCATAAAAAACACTCTAAAATTTACTTATAATTTTTTATATGTAAATAGATAAAAGGAATTGTTAACAGAAATTCTTAAATAATTTTTTCTCTGAACGGAATTTTAAGATATTGAAGCTGCATGTAAATAAATATATCTGGCTAAATGCGCTTCATGAAGAAATTCTTATTTTCCTCAAATGTAATTTAATAATCTGTTATTATTTACAATGAAGTGAAACAGCAATAGTATGCGAGTACATCTTATAGAACAGCTTACAAACACCAATCCATCATATTACTTAAAAAATTGTAAGGAAAAACTGTCTTTATATCAATGTAGCAAAAAACACATTTCAATACAGAAATCGTTTAGAAACCTCGTTCTCGATTATAGATTATAGTTTCAGGCACATTGCTATATTTCAGGCACTCTGGTTTTGCTTATGACCTGTGATTGATAACTGACTTGTTTCCATGATATCTCGTACAACATTTTCCATTGTTAGGTGTCCATACTATATCATTTAAGAAATAAAATATAATATTTTTACAGAGTTTTATTCCATATAGTACTAAGAAAAAGGAGTATATTTATGAGTTAGTTATTTCATCAATATATAAAAAAAGGTAAACTATAGTTTTTCTTAATGCCCCTAAATCTAGTGTTAATCTTCTACTATATCACATAAATATATCTATAAATATCACATATATATGTGTATGTGTGTGTGTGCTTGTTTATATATTGCTGTTTTTAAAAAATGCAACACTGTGAAGGAATTACCAGAATTATATAAAATTTAATGCACAAACGACTTGTATTAGTACAAATAAATGACAAAATTTTAAAAGCAAAAAAAAAAAAAAAAAAAAAATTAAATGTTTGTGAAATCAGTATTTGGTGTAGCCATCACGCGCTGCAATAAGTGCTGCTATACGACGTGGCATAGTGCCAAACAGTTTTTGTACGTCAGCTTGTGGAAGAGAATTCCATATTGCTTGTATGCGCAGCAAAAGTTCGTTTTTTGAAGCTGCAAGACGCGGATCACGAGCGAGACGCCGACCAACCAAATCCCACACGGGCTCAATAGGCCACATATCCGGCGAATAAGCTAGCCAAGGAAGAAGTTGCATGTGTTGGGCTGAACAAAAGTCTCGAATAGCCTTTGCATCGCATGGGCGTGAATTATACTGCTAAAAGATAGCCACAGGGATGATTAAAGGACTTCGAACTGTAGCACTTCACGGCCATACCTGTGTTTATTGAGATTACCCTCAATTCGTAGCAAATTGGATTGTTCACGAAACGAAATCCCCATCCCAAACCATAACTCTGGGTGTTAGGCCACTATGTCATTTGATAACGAACTCTGGAAGGCAGCGTTCACCGGCATAGCGTCTAACACGAATGCGGCTATCATGGTCCGACAAATTGAAGCGAGATTCATCTGAATAGACAACTTGGTGCCAATCAGCTTGCTAGGCTCTGTGCTCATGAGCCGATTGCAGACACAGCCGTCGATGGCTTACGGTGAGAGGGATCCTGTATAAAGGCACCCTTACACGCAATCCACGGTGCAGCAGACGTTGACGAATTAACGAAGCTGACATTAGTACACCTGTTGCAGTAGACCAACTTGCTGCCAACTGCCCGGAGGAAGCTATACGGTCATTCACGCCATGCGGAGCAGGTGTCGATCGTCCCATTCTGACGTCATCTGCCATTTTTTCGAGTTATTCTGTGCTCGTCGGTCCACTGGTTTCAAATTGCATCACTGTGGAACTGTTCCTCTACACACGAGCTCCTATTCCTTGATAGAAAAATCCTCCTTCTCGAAGGCCGATAATCCTCCCCCGTTCGTAATTTGTAGAAGTTTCTCCTTATTTCGTCATGGAGGCATACTTCGGTCTCACTAAACGTTCGCTACCAAACAATGCGTCGTCCGGATTGGCTCTTGTTCGTTTCGTTCACCGTCAACAAATAATTATTAATTATTGTCAACGTCCCGCTACGGTCCTCTATTTATACCCTTTCAGCATCAGTTAAGAGGGCGCTGCGCACGCCAAGCGTGCGTGGTGGCTCTGAAACTTTACTGTTTTTCGTAACATCCTATAATTGATATTTGCTGCAAAGTTCATTTAATTCTGATGATTCCTTCATGGTGTTGCATTTTTTACAAACCGTAGAGTATATATATGTCAGATTTGGAAAGTGTAACCTCAAAATTAAGGGAATAATAAATAAAAATAAAGAGAACTCCTTACTATACCGCGTAGTGATTTGAGAGTAAATAAGAGTATTCAAAGACAGAGCGAGCGCTGACGTAGTTAGGTCATAAGCGAAAAAACTGACTGTTGACACCTTGCAGTGATGTTTTTTCTTCCAATCGGTTGCGCGCCAAATGTCCGCCAAGTTGGATGAATTATGTTCGATGAACAATAAAGAACGGATATTTAAAGATGTTGTCTTTCTTCGTTTATCTAACACACACACACACACCACAGTTTTGAGGGTAGTATAATTTTGTCTTATTATTTTATTTCATTTTATAATACTAGATAAATATATACACTCAAGAGTCAAAACATTATGACTACCCCTACATTTTGCAATGAACTCGCCTGGATGACGTGGAAGGCACGTGATCAGGTGGAAGTGGTATTTAACTGCTGTGGAGAGTCTGAAGAATCATTCCTTCACTTACTTCTGTGTGTGATGGGAAAGGCTGCGGAACTAAGTGACCTTGATAGAGGGCAGATTGGTAATGGCTCGAAGACTCGGAACAAGTATTTCCGAAATTGCACGACTCGTGGGTTGTTCGCGGTCTACAATTGTTGTACTTATGCAAAGTGGATGAATGACGGTGAAACCAGCAGTAGACGACATGATGTTGGACGTCCATACGGTATCAAAGAAAAATGTCGTCGGAGACTGTCTCGCATGGTGAAGCAAAACTGGAGCCAGACAGTGGCTCCACTGACAGCCCAATACAATGCAGGGATAAGTAGAATAGTATCGGAGCACACTGTTCAGCGGACACTGTTCGATATGCGGCTACGCAGCAAACGTCCCAATCGTGTGCCTTTGCTGACCAAGCGTCATCGCCAACTGCACCTGCGCTGGGCCCGGGAACATCGCGACTGGTCCATGGATCAGTGGGAGAAAGTTGCCTGGTCAGTTGAATCATGGTTTGTCATTCATCACACCCATGGCCTTGTCAGGATACGCCGTCTTCCAGGCGAACAGTTGCTCCCTCAATGTACAGTAGGTCTTACACAGGCCGGTGGTGGCGGTATTATACTTTGGGGACGTTCTCTTGGGCGTCTCTGGGACACTGGTTGTGGTAGAACAGACCATGAATGTAACAGGGTATCTGAACATCATTGCGGACCAGTTGCACCCTTACAAAGCCTCTGTTTTTCCAATTGGAAATGGAATGTTCCAACAGGACAACGACCCGTGTCACAAGCCTAAAATTGTGTTAGAGTGGTTCCAGGAACATGATGCTGACTTCCAGTTATGTCCTGGTCGCCTAACTCACTGGATCTCAATCCGATAGAACACATTTGGGATGTCATGGGAAGGCAGCTCAGAGTTCAAAGACAACCAATTCGCAATATCTCGGATATGCGTGACCGTTGCTTAAACATCTGTTACATTCTGTCTCCGTTCATCTACCAAGGACTTGTGGCATCCCTGTCAAGGCGGGTTGAAGCTGTGTTGAGCGCCAAAGGTGGGCCAACTCGTTATTGACAGGTGGTAATAATGTTTTGGCTCTTGAGTGTGTATATATATATATATATATATATATATATATATATATATCACTATCTCAAATTAATTTGTGAAGATGTCAATCAATGGGCAAAATCTTGTATCCATTGTCAAAAGAATAAAATTAATAGACATACACATTCACAAATTGCCACCTTCCAAGAAGTAGATGATCGATTCAGTGTCATCCATATTGGCATCATAGGTCCATTTCCTGTATCAGAAGGAAAAATAAACTGCCTTACTTGTATTGACCGCTTCACATGTTGGATAGAGGTTATTCCTTTATCAAATATGGCAGAAACGGTTTCTCGAGAATTTTATAAACACTGGATTTGTCGCTTTGGAATGCCATACCGTGTGATAACAGATCAAGGTACTCAATTTAGATCTGAGCTCTTTAAAAACATAGGTGTTGTTTGTGGATTTAAAGTAAACACAACAACAGCCTATCATCCACAATGTAATGGAAAAGTTGAAAGAATCCATCGCACTTTAAAAGCAGCCATCAGAGCACATAACTCAGTTAAATGGACACACACTTTACCAACGGTACTGTTAAGGCTCATTCACACCAAGGCGTTCGCCGTCGCGATCAAAGTAGAAATCAGAGATATTTTCGTCGATCGATTCACACCAAAGCGTTTTCGTACGCGCGCGGTGGATTTCTGCTCATTAGGTGTCGCTGAAGATAGTAGTTGAAAATCACTCTTAAGTAGTTAATTCTGACTTGTTAAGTATGGATCGCAAGAGAAAAGAATTTTTTGCAAGTTTGTTAGTATTTAAAAGGGAGGGGGAAAAAAACAATAGCGGGTTCGACGTATTTTTTTTTTTAAAAAAAGCGATTAAGGCCAACATTTATGCTACTAGCTGAGATGCGAGTCTCAGACACAGAAAGCTATTTTAATTTTTTTCGAATGTCGCCGCAGCTTTTCGATAATTTACTATCAACAGCTGGGCCAATTATTTCTAAAATCGATATTATAGAGATAGTATTCAACCAAAGGATAGATTGGCTTCACCTCTGAGGTTTATACAAATTTCTTCTAATGTGAATAAATTAATTCTGAAACTTTTGATGCTCTTACAAATGTTCATTTAAAAAATTTAAATAAGAATGTTTAAAGCAACTTCTCTTACTTGCTGTGTTGGTTAAACATTGAATTTTTGTCATGTAACAGAGATTAAAAACAAAACATTATTTTATGATAGGAATCAATTTAAAAACACAAATTAAGTTAATTTTTCTTAACATGCATAATTACATTGCTAATGATGCATGTTTCTATTAGGTATTGATACATAATTAACTCTTTCATGCACTGAATTTTTGATAAAAATAATGCACTAGAGTGAAATAATTACAAATATTTTAGATAAACTTCACTAAACTATAATTATTGAACAAAAGCTGGTACATATTAATATTAAACATTTTTTTTTCAAATAAAGGGTGTCTAAAGTTTTAAAAAATAGGAGGCACATATTTTATACCACCACACTTCAAGCAGCATGATAGTTCTGAAAACTTTATTTTTTCTTCCCTATGAAAAATGAGTTGCAGACACAACTCATCCAGGGAAAATAAATAAATACTCTTCATCTTATGCTGTTATTCATCCCATAAATTAAAACATTTTCAGTTTTTCCTAATCTAGTCTTGTAAGCTTAGTCTTAGTTTGGTCCTAATTTACCTAATGTTTGTTTTAATTTTAAATATTCTATTCTATACATTATTTTATTTTACCTAGTTTTTATTTAGTCAACATATATAATAAGTGTATTAGTTGTATTTATTTTTTCTTGTACACGAGCTGTATCTCATTCAAGCCATTTGTGTAATTTTGTATGTACTATTATTTAATAAATATTATTATTATTTTTAAAAAATGTAACTAACAACAACAATGAACACAATATTTGGCACAATAAACATGTCCATTATTGATAAAAAATAAGCGAAATGCATTTTGTATTTCTAAAGAAGATGGCCTTCAATAGCGTGGTGGTGTATTTTTTGGGCTCTCATATTTTCATACTAGCAATACACATGTAAGGTACTACTTATTGTAATACTGACTCATTTAGTTACATAATATATGTACTTACCTGGTTTGTATCAAATATCACAAGAATCATTTTTATTTACACATAAAAATACACAACACAGTCACTTCCAAAAAATAACACTCAACAGACGATCAAAGAATGAACTACTACATAAACCCATTACATGCAATTAGCTTCTGATATCTGTTGGAAACTTGAGTAATTGCTAGGATTTGACCTCTGTGTTGGTTCAGAGAATGTACCCCCCACCCCCTAGCATCAATTTCTGAGGCATTGAAACAAGTGGTGCATTTTATGAACCACCACACAATAAACAAATAAGAACTTGTGGTACAACATATGTACCACCAAGGATGAAAGAGTTAATAAGCTCAACACAATGTGATCAGTGCTTATCATTTTTTTTTGTTGGTTGCACATCTGAATACAAAAAAATGTGACAGATGTATGTTACAAACATATATTTATCAAAAGATTTAATTAAATATCTGACATCCTTGCTTACTGAATGAAATATTTTTTTATTAGTTCACAGCAATGCAATCTCATCAAAAAATATACAGATTGGATTATTTCACAAATCTTTTGATTTTAAGAAAGCCAATATCAATCCATGTCAATTACAACTGGGCAAAAAAAAATAATCAAATAATATATAACAGGGAAATTAAATAAAAAAATATCTGTCTTGAGTAAATGTTGATGTAATTACATATATTATTTTCAAAGCTACAAAACTCATGCACTTTTAATTGTTTGTAGAAAATTCTTGTGTAACAGATGGGCTCTCTTGACGCATAGGGTTAAGAAACTCTGATCTAGATACATGCTCAAAAAATTACTTTTTTAAAAAAAGAGCCTTACAGTAGTTGCATATGATGTGTAACATCTGACATGTTATCGTGGTAAATACGCAATAGTGACTTTAATCCTGAAAAAAATGAATCGGGTATGAATGGAAATAATTTTCTATAGAATAATTATATCTTTAATGAAAATTTTATTTAATTAACACAAGGAGTAATGCAATTTTTTATCAAAAATAATTATTCTTTTCAATTTGGGGAAGAGTGGTAATGATAATTTATGATAACTAAAATATGACACATATACTTGTGTTTTCAAAGTATTTAAAAACCGTTGAAAAATAGCGTCAATAACAGTACCACTGTTAGTTGTCGAAACATTTCGAGCTTGAGTTCATCATTCAAAAAAGCTATGAGTGGCTCGGCTTCTAGTAAACTAAAGTTAACTTTAAAATCACCACTCAAAATCATGGGAAGTGAGTGATAGTTTTTTTTTAAAAGAGCAGAACCACCTTCGGTATATGGTAAAAGTAAAAAATGCAGGAAGTCTTTAATTTTTTGAACCGAGAAAAATAAACCCTCAAAAGTAAGTATGTGATAACAAGCAGATTGAAAGAGAATTAAGGTCTTGTTGTTCTTGCTAATCCTCCAGGATCTGACGAAGTCAGACACGATCAATTAAATTGTTGACTCTCAAAGAGTTCAGCAAAAGAAGGGGATCAGTGTAGATATCTCGCTTTTGAGAGATCCATTCAATGCATTATGTGTTCGGGGGAAACCTGGGGATCTTGACAACTTGCACAGATGGAGAAGATTTTTTTGTTTGCTGAGAATGAGAGGCAATTGATGTGACCACTAGCAAGATGAGAGAGTGTAGTCTGGGAGCATCTATCACACTTGAGGGCTAGGGCCAGACCAGGTCTATTACCTGTATACCAATATTATTTTTGTTTGTTATTATTTACTCATTCTTTAATTTAAATTATGGGTTAATACTTCAGAAACTGCGTTAACATCAAGGGTCCTCCACTACACAATGAAAGATATGTATTTGAACTTGAATGGATCAATAGAAAGAATTTTTTTTTTACGATTGAAAACTAGAACAAGATATTTTTATATATATACAAAGAGAGAGAGAGAGTGTGAATTGATAGTAGGAATTGGAAAAAGTCGGAAACCGATTCGGAAAAACATCTAGCATCGCGTACCAGACAAGTCCCTCGCGCAAGCGTTTCGGATTTCCGAGGCGCACAGTGTTGGACACAGAAAAAGATTTCTTAAATTCCAGCTCTTCCATTAATTTCTTATTTTATTTTTTCATTCATACTTTTTTCGTTTTAAAGTACTTAATTTTTTTAATTTCCTCCAATACATTTAACATTAATTTTTCAATGTACTTCTATTATTTCGATTGTTTTTTCTTTAAATTTTAATTTTTAAATGCAGTTTCGGGCTAAGGCAAAGCTAAAGCAATGTTTAACTCAGAGCTCAAAAATAGGAGGTGAAGTTTCCACATGGAAACAGGAACTCCACTAACCCATTCTATACGTACGGCATTAGCGATCTATAAAATCGTGTCGCCATCTAGTGGCTGAGAGAGCAACAAAAGTCTGAGAACAGAAAAATTAGATTTTAAAATCACAAGCAGATTCGGCAGTGGTTAATAAATTGACCCCAGCCTTTCGGCTGTAGAAAAATTTGATTTAGGAGAGCTCTAGGTCTTTTTTGAGTGGCGTAAGGTGGTTAGTTTTTCAATTAATTGTGAACTGGAGGGCTTTTATGAAATAATGTTTGTGCTTGCTTTTTAATAAATGGAAAATTGGCTTAGTTTTTCAAGATCGCGATAAATGATTTCGGTGTGGACGTACCGGAGATAATTTTAAGATATTACTGAAATTCAAAGAAAGCAATTACTGTGTGTAATGAAATTGAATATGTCTAATATTTTATGGCGTTTTATATGGGATAGGTTTTCTTGGGTTTTATTAAATTATTTCGGTTTATCAAATATATACTTAAATTTACGGTCAATGAACTCTAAAAACCATACATAGTTTGCTTTAATACCTGAAATAACCGTATAACATTTTTAAGTAGTAGATTAAAAACAAACATCGCCGAGCAGTAAACAACCAGATGATCACATGATCATTTTTAATAATAAATCCCAGTATTGTGTTGATTTGAATCAAATAAATTGCATAAGATGCGAGTCTTATAGGAAGTATTAAGTACCACAATAAAGAAACTTCGACATATATTTATTGCAGCATGCTTGCGTACTGCTGGTCATTAAAACTGCTGCACTGGGAAGAAAGAAAATAATTTTATTTGTTGTGGGAAAACAGCAGATGAAAAAACACCGATTTAATTTATCGGAAATGTACGGTATCCGATATTGCTACACACACTGCACCGAGCTCTCACACTACGCCAACGTGAAAACTTTGAGCCTGGACAGATTTAACATGCACCGGCCTTCTACTAAAGGCTCCTTAAGGTCAATTTATAAGTCAATGGGAAATTTTCAAATTTTATTTTAGATTTTTAAATCTCATTTTTCTGTTATCTTTATTTTTTTAAAAAATTGTTGCTCTATTTCCTCGTCAGATGGCGACACGAACGGTGAATTTTAGCGTTCTTCGTTTCTGGACTTCTTCCTCGGGTTCCCTTCCTTCATTCCACACTGAAATCAAGTTTAATAATGATGACTGTCCTTCCCTTTATAAATTTGTTTCGGTTTCAGTAAAAATGTTCGTCGAATTTTGTTTCGCCTCGCGATCTGGTCTGTCTGGATTTAGCGATGTTATTTTTCTAATAATCGTATCTTCCATTTTATTTTTTCGCTCGTGGGATTCGTGCACATTGTCTCAAAATTTTTGTTCTAAATTAAGGCATGCATTAGTTTTTCTCTCTTTTTGGATTTTTAAAGCTCTACCTCTCTCCGCTCGCTCGACCCATACGAAAGCGTGACTATCTGTACCAGAACCCGATCGAAGTGAAATTTTTTCCGTTTCGTGCACCGATTTTTCTCTCCCTGGCGCGTGACTCCTCCAGATGACTTTTCTTACGATCGCAAAATCTTTTCGTCTGTCCCGTATTTATTCTTCACAAACTGGACGTAAGTGCAGTGTAAGAAATCCATTTTAACAGGTCTGATAAGAAGATACATTTCCGTATTGGGATAGAACCCGGGTCAAAGCTACTGCCGTATCAAGGATACACCCCCCCCGCCCCCAACGTGTGTTGGCAAAAAATCGGGAAATTTTAAAGGGGTCCCCCAGAAATTTTTGATATACTTTGGATTACATACGCCAGTGATAGAATTCTCTGATTTACACACAGGAGCGCAAATGTTTCAGCAGAAAGACAACACGCTAAAATTGAATTGATTTTGAAAGAGGGCTTGAAATTTGAAGGGGGGGGGATATTACTACTGTGCTCGCGTCACCATTCATTTTAACAAGATTACATAAATTAAACATTAAACAAATGGGATTTTAATGCTTGCCATCTCGTGGTGCCATCTATGAGGGATAAATAAATATAATGTATGTTTAAAATTTAATAAGAATTTAATTTAAGGAAAAGAAATTAAAATACGCAATCTAAATTGATTGCACGCGATATCATCTCGTATTACCTCACCAAACCTCGAGAACAGTGGTTTATTTCTACGTAATGATACAGTCAAAAATTCTTCTCCCATTGGATGCAAAATATTACAAAATAAAAATCATAAAAAAAAAAAAAATTCTCAATAAATAAATCCTTTGAATAGGCCAAACATACGTTCTTTGCTTTCTTCGAAAAACATCATTTGATAATTTTGATAAACAGTAAATAAAATATTTTTTTTGAAAATGTTTCATCTCAATTTTTTATGTTTTTCGACACAATTACATGAGAGTTTATAAATTCATAACAACTCATTTATATATATTTTTGCTCATTTCTATTCCTGTACATTTTCCAGAAACAATCAGATTTTCTGCTTACATTGAAATTCATAATCTTTCAATGACATTTTACATTAATTCGAATTACGTTATACTCAACTAATTAGTGTAAAGTTTTTATACCATTAAGACTTGCTTTTTTTAAAAGAAATCTCTCAACAGCTTCCATAATTTATCTTGCATCTTGAATTCAATTTTAAAACTGAAGCAATTTATAAATTGGTAATGATTATTTAAAAAAAAGTATTCGTTATCAGATATTTTTGGGAAACAAACTTTTGTTACTCAAATGACAAATCAAATAAATACAAATATTTAGCTATATTTTTTTTCTAAATTTTTAAATGTTAATGTGTAATTTTCTGAACTAAAAATATTCTTTTAGAAAAAAAATTATCTTTTAAATTTGTCTTTTCTACTGCCAATAAAATTTTGTACAAATTTTCTTACATCTTTTGAGACAAGTATTTTTTCACTTATGCTACAGCTATCCCTTTGTATTTCTTTTTCTCTGAGCATTAACTGCCGCCAAAAGCCCTCGTGTAGCTGATCAGTAAGACGTTAATATGCACTTACTCACTCTCCTAGCATTAACGAAGGCCGCGGTGGCCTAGTGGTCTAGGCATCGGATCATGGCTAGCATATCATGAGTTCGATTCCAGTACCACTAAAGACCCGCCGTGTAGGGGCGCGATGCACGTTAAATCTGTCGAAAGCTCAAACGTCCTCCCGTGGTGTGGTGTGGTAGTTAGGAGAGGGGGTGCCAGCTCAGGTGTCGTCCGCGTCACTTGACCATGGTTCAAAATTACGCGGACCGTCGCCAAAAGCCCTCGTGTTGCTAATCAGTGCGACGTTAATATTCTCTCACTCACCCTAGCATTAACGATTCTATTTGATTTTCTCGCACGCATTCCATGAAATTAAAAAAAAAAATCGAATATTTTTCATTAGTGGTGCCATCTAGTATCGAAAAGATGCACAGTGATGCATTCAGAGGAGTCGCACGTGTCACCAACGCTCGAGGAGGTGTTGGTGACACCCAGATTGACCCAGCAAGCCAATCAGAACTTAATTACAAGTTTCGCGCGCGGTACGGTTTTCCAAAACAACTTTAAATTTGTGCTGATACAGCGCGTGACGTATGTCCCGGGAATTATTTTCGAATCTGTTTCAAATAGTTTCTTACAAGATGCGCAGTAAATCATAATCTTACATGCGCACAACTTATTTCGAAGTCAGTTACACGAAGTCTTTGGAAGGAGAGGTTGTCGAAGCTCCTGTTCTCTTTGTTTCTCGGTATAAAAGCTGTAGGTGAGTAAAATTTTAGAAAACGTATCTTTTTGAATCTCCAATGGATACTTGAAATGAAAGGTAAGAATTCTGTATTGTGTTTACAGTACTCAAATGCCAGCAACATAGATATATATTACCAGAAATGTACTCCAATATAAGAACTTGGAAACGTAAGTATTTAAAGAAATATTTCTAACGCTCTGTTAGAGGTGCACTTCGTTAAGATACATTTAGTTTTCTATTATTTCTTCAAAAATGTTTCATTTCCATGTTTGAAGAGCTCTTTAAATATGTATACAAAGTATTTTATGAATGTTGTTGTATGCAAAAATTATTGTTATTCAAACTGCTTTGAGTGCATGTCGTTCATTGCTGTGTATAGTTTCGATATATTCAACAATTTTCTAAAGGTTCCTGGAAAGAGATACGGTCGGAATTTGAGCGATTTTGGATTTCTCTCGAGTCGGAAGAGCGCAAAACTGAAAAAAAAGCTGTGCAGTGTCTCCTGAAGAGGTACGTGGTCTTTCTCTACAAATCTGAATGAGTAAATAATTTTGTGATGAATAAGATTCGACAATATGTAATTTATATTTGTAACAATTATGAGCCATCTAGCTAAAAAAAATGTAAATACGTTCATGTGTGAATGAATTATTGCAATTTGTATTTTTTTAAAATTATAAACGCTGTATATGTGTTTGATCCAGGCTAAAGATTTTACAATTTTATGTTTTGCTTTGCTTGATGAAATTTAAATATTTCTCTCTGGA
>BMAO01014447.1:0-18883 GCA_019973975.1 Trichonephila clavata | reverse complement strand
AGGCTTGGTTTTTCGCAGCATCTTTTAAGTATCTTCTGTAGAAATTTATCATTCCGAGGAAAATACGAAGATCATGGAGAGTTTCAGGTTTTTTATAATTTGTAATGGCTTTGACTTTTTCTGGGAGAGGATTAGAACCTTCGTTCGAAATAAGATATCCTAGAAATTCAATTTCTTCAACTCCGAACACAGATTTGGAAATATTTATTTTTAATCCATAAGTGTTTAAACGTTCAAAAACTATTTTTAAATGATTTTCTTGTTGCATTTCATTAGTTGACGCAATAAGAATATCGTCTAAATAAGGGAATGCAAAATCTAATCCTCTAAAAAACTTCATGTACGAATCTTTGGAATGTGGCAGGAGCATTTTTTAAGCCAAAACTCATTACGTTAAATTCGTATAGACCAAAAGGTGTTATAATTGCAGTTTTACATTTATCTTCTTCTTCTATAGGTATTTGATAATAGGCTTTAATTAAATCTATTTTAGAAAATATTGTAGTGTTTTTTAAAATATGGTGGAAATCTTCTATTCGTGATATTGGGTATCTATCAGGAAATGTTTGAGCATTAAGTTGTCTATAGTCTCCACATGGACGGAATGTTCCATCTTTCTTGGGTACAAGATGCAATGGACTGGCCCATTGTGAGTTAGATGGACGAATAATTTGGTTATCAAGCATACATTTAAATTCTTCCTTAGCTATTGCTAGTCGTTTAGGATCAAGTTGTCGTGCTTTAGAATGAATTGGTTGACCTTTTGTCTCTATGAAATGTTTGACATCATGTTTCACTTGAGTAGGTAAATATGCTTAGTTATTTCAGGACATTGTAAAAGTAAATTAAAAATTTCTCACCTTTATTTAAGTTGTAACATTAAGATCATTTGTGATGGAGAAAAATTTCACCCGGATACTGAGTTGTGTCATTAGATCAATTAATCTTCTTTTGTTGATATCAATCAATAAAATAAATATGTGTAGAAAATCAGCTCCAAGATTCCTTTACTAACTCTTGCAATTATAAACGGAAAATAAAAATTCTCTGCGCAGTCCCAAATCAATCTTTAGCACTTTATTCCATAGGTTGGAATTTCTGTCCATTTGCTCAAATAATTTATAATCAGATGGTTGTTTATTTTTAGATGTGGCTGGTATATTGAACAATCACTCCACTATCTACCAGGAAGTGCAAATTTGTCGTTCGATCTTTAACGAATAATCGAAATTTGCGACACGCTTTATAATGTTCTGCAGCAGAATTTGTCGCAATATTTACTGCAGACTGAAGTTTTCCGATGCCTTATTCCAGGAACATGGACTCTTTACATTTATTAGGATAACACTTATCACCAAACATAAAGTGTAATAACAATATTTCCATTTGGTTGAAATGCCTACGAGATCGACTTCGACTTTTATTTCGGTTTGACTGGAATTCTAAATCGCTTCTTGATTTCTTCTGTTGATGTATAATTCTGAAATCTGCTTTTTCCAAAAGGCTTACTTTTTCAAGAATATTTTTCATAGCAGAACTATCTGCGTCAGCAGAATAAATTTCTGGCGATGAATTATTTCAAAAATTTTATCTGCCATAACACACAAATTTTCTAAATTTTCCGAACTAACAACTAAAATATTTTGATGGAGTCCGGTAATTTATCTAGCCATAAAGTTCTTAAAACTTTTTCTGTGATATTATCTCCAGCCAACGATTTCCTTTTCCTTAAAAGTTGACTGGGTTTCATGTCACCTAATGAGATTCCAGTAAGTAATTTTTTAATGCTTTTTTCTTCACTTTCTTTGAAAGTACTTAAAAGTCTACTTTTAGCACAAGAATATTTATTCTTCTCATCACTTTGAATTATATCCCATATATTTTCAATAAATTTTGGATCTAATTGAGCTACAAGGTAATTAAATTTAGTTTCTTCTTGATTTATATTAGCAATAGAAAACTGAGCTTCAACTTGGAAAAACCATATTTCAGGCTTTTCTTCCCAAAAAGGAGGAATGTTTACTCTTACCTTATTAGCTTCAAATTTTTGCTCGTTCGAAGTCGCGACAGCCATTTTGACATTCTCATCCATCAGATTTTAAATATCTTTGGGTCACCAATTTGTAGATGAGTTCGTCGCGAATATTTATATGGGATAAATAAAAATATTATTTAAAATTCATTCTTCTCTTGAAATGATTATAAATAACAGAAAAGGAAATATTTTTCACCGTAAGCCTTTTATTCGTGTTCTTACATCGGTTGCAATGTTTACAACCCTCTTGTTGCCAGATCACAAAAACTAAATTTACAAAAACAAAGATAATACATAAATAGTGATGCAACAAGTTACACTGTTTCATAACTCCTTACTGGGGCAGTCCTACGGCCAAGGAATCCAATATCCGTGAGGAGAGAGAAATGCTGAGAAATTCTTACGGAAGATTTCAGACATGTGTCCAGTTTTTTCTTGGGAAGAAAAGAAATCATTTTGTCGGGAATCAACATTCTCAAAAAAAAAATCCTGACTATTTTTGTTACATGTAGAAAAATCACAAATTTAATACGAATTCCAACACGTTTGATTTTATGAGAATAATTATTACAAAGCTGATTATCGCCAGCGTGCCGGCTTAAGCTCATTTCAGACCCTGCGCGCAGAAGATCTACGGGCCCCCTTGCCACTGGTGGATCCAAGGAGAGCCTCTTGGATCTGGTGAAGTCCAACTTATCTGGGCCCTTCCGGACCCCTACGCGCCCAATGAATTATTCTGCCCTGGTCGATAGTGTTAGAATTTCAACATGAGTATGTACAGATTTCTCTCTGAATAAAAACTGAGATTTCCTCCAGTAACATAAGGTTACATTATAAGAAAGAAGTGAAATATGGAGAAATTCTAATCCCAGATTTCAGACAAATGTCCAGTTCTCTTGGAAAGCGTGAATCGTCTTAAACGTAGTGTTTTGGCATTCTTATTTCATGCCAATTTTTTACTCCAAGTATGAAACTTGCAAATGTCTGAAGAAACTGCAAATTATTCAGGTATTTATTGTAAGGGGACTCGGCACCTTTTTTCAATTTTTTTTTTATTTAAGGGTTTAAAATATCCTTTGTGTATATTATAAACAGTTACTATTAAACAAAGAAATTTTACCATGAAAAATAAAGCTAACTTTAATAAAAAATTTAAAATTTAATTATTTTAAAAAATTTTAACGATTTTTAAATTTCTTCTTCTTTTACAATTATTTTTGTTTTCACACCAAAAAAAATTTTAGGCTTATAAGACTATTAGCAATAACTTTAGGGATCTATTTTGCAATAAACAAATTAGTTTTGGAAAAAAAATTAAAATGTATACAACAACGGAAAAAGGCTAAAAAAAGCATGATTTCTGCTCATTTTCTTTTATAAATTTTTTCTAATCAAAATATTGAAAAATGGATCCCTAATTTATTAAGGTAACAGAACACCTTCGAAGAAATTTTTTGAATTAACCTGAATTTTGCCTGTTAATGCATATTTTATGACCTTATGGGTCTTTAAAATGAGAAAAACACCCAAGTAAAGTCTTATTAGTGCACATTTTTTCTGTGAAAGGGGTATTTTATGAAAAATAAGCAAAAATAAGACTTTACGCAAAACATGATAACTGAAAATAAAATAAATATATTGACATTTTGTATATTGAATAATATAGCATACAACCTTATCTAGGGAATAGACACTTATTTGGTAATATAACAATTACGTGAGAAGCTATTGTGTTTCGAGCTTCTTAACGTTGAAATTTCTTTAAACGCTATTGTAATTTTCACTTTATTGCTGTATAAAAAAAGTTCTACTCAACATAAAATCTTAAGAGAGGTCTATTCCGTGTATTAGTATTTAAAAAAACATATATATAAAATTTTATTTCATCCAAGCATAACTTTTTGAGATATTGTGTTTTGCGGCAAGAAAAAATGTAAAAAAACTCATTTTGAGAAAACGACAAAATAACATTAAACTAATCTGATTACAAGAAAAACACTTACTTTCTTATTAAAATGCACCAGATTTATAATTCTCTCATCTTTAACTTCTAAAACAATGTATATAATATATATTTTTTTAAGGCCTCTTAAAATTTCCTATTGTTCTTTGTTTGGGGTCTGCGTTATGAATCGATTCACGGATTCTGCATTTATCTAAATGTTTATATCCCGTAAGGTAAACACCCCAGGATTTTCATATTCATCTTATTAAAAATTTGAGGCACCCATTTAATCCCTCATTGAAATGTATAACAGCATCATACGACCCAAATTTAATTGTTTTGAGCGAACAAATACTTCTTTCGGAACTTTTTGCCAGACTATTCCGTTAAAACACTCGTTTGCATTTGCGTGCGTCCATGTAAGCACTTACTTAATATCTGTTTGTCGCATAGTTCTAAATATACTGGTTTAATTTTATTAAAACATCATTTGATAAACCAGCATATTTTGTGGTACATTTTGTTCCATTTGGCCCCCCCCGCTGAATATAACACCAGCTGTCTTTCCCTATTGGGTACTGACCATGCATCGGTTTCTTATCACTTGATGCACAGTGATATAACGCAGCAATTACATTTTGCTGCATGGCATTTAAGTTACCGACATTACTGCGTACAGCAATTCCGTAGTAATTTTGAAGTGGGTCGATAAAATTATCAGTTAATTTGTCTTTACCAGACAGTCCTTTAGTTTTTGTTTTTAGCTTTCTTAGACGCGAGCCCACTCTCTTTTGTACATGGCCAATGCACTCAAACTTTGTCACACTGTTCATTCCATAAGTGTCTTTCACACTCATGAAAGCTTTTGAGTCACCATCGCCATAATATTGTGTGGATTGAAGTCTGCGGTTTTTTTCTGAACGAAGAAATATTCGTGAAGCCCCCACAATTTCCATTTTTGACGAAGATCCCGTGAAGTTACACTGACATATGTGGTCGGCTTTTGACGACTCATATTCAGAGTTTCTTGGCATAGTCTGAAGTCTCTTACATGTAGGACAGTAGGACGACATAACTTCTACGTCTAACACCTTACCAGTATCAACTGATATTGCAGCAACACAACATTCATAGACGTATAGCCTCTACGCTGCCATGTGCCATCCACAGATATGCCACATTTTACAAAATCAGATGAAAAATTTTGTTTTATATCCGCAATTTCAGTAGCAGCTTCTTTCATGGATTCCTCAGCTACTTCCTGAACCACTTTTAAAAGCTTTGCTTCCTGATTTTTGAAAGCAGTTTTTGTCAGTCGAGGCAAATTTAATGTTGAGCATAATTTAAATGCACCAGCAAAACCCTTGCCTATCTGCCGCATACCATATACTAGCCTGATATTTATGACTGGTGCATTTATAACTTTTTTTGATGAAGCAAATGCAAAGAAAAAGTCACAGCATTTACATTTTAGTGTAAAATGAGAGCATAATCCATACATGGAATCCTCAAAAAGCTCTACTTTTTCAGCAAAACATTTTCGGCAGCAAAGTTGAGAAAATGCATCCACAATAAGTTCAAGATCAATGATTCTGTTACCAAACAGAGGACCAGGCATTTCTTCTGCAGTTGACATACTCTCATTTTCCAATTTTGAAGAACTAGCAGTGCATTCAGGAACAGGTGTTGAATTGCTGGTATTTTCGGAAATTTTTGTGTATTTATTTCCAAAAAATTGTCTCTTACGCTTTCTAGCAATACTTTTAACCATTTTCAAGCAAAAATAAAACAGAATAGAATTATTTTTTATCTTTCTACGCTGTCGATTCTTTCAGTATGAAAATCAAACATATATGTAAACAAAGTCACTAAACAACAAATTTGATGCCAGATTCCATACATAAAAAAGGAAAAATGTATTTCTAAATACATTTATATTTATTCTCAAATATTCTATTTTAATTTCTGACAAAATATTTGTATATTAATTTTCATATTTCATGTCATATACCATGAAAGAGAAACGTAAACAAACAATTTGGGCCACTTCCGGTTAGCAGAAAGGCATTTCCGGTCAGAGAAATTCATGATCAAGTAATATTAAAAAAGCTGTAACTTGGCTTCTAATTAAGTTAGAAACAAAACTTTTACAGATTTAGAAAGAAAAAAGATTGAATTTTTATATTTGATCAAAAACGAAAAATCGATATTTTGACCGAAAATTGAGTTTTAAAGGTGGTCTGTCACCTTAAGTATATTGTAATAAACATAAAGACCGAAATTCAAGTTGTTTCATAAATATCTGTAGAAGTTTTGTACTTTTAAATATTGTGTTTTCATGAAAAAACTCAAACTGAGAAAAAACAAAATTTCAAGAATACAAATCAATAAATAAATATCAAAACAATATCTAAATTTTGTATTAAGTTGCTAATATATTGTATAGATATATACCATGAAAATAAGGCATAAAACAGTTCAATTTCAAAACATTAAACAAAAATATAAGCTTTTTATAAAAAGCCTGTCTGACCTCAAAATTACGAAAAAATAGGAAATATCATTATCTGACTAATTTTTGCAAGAAACATATATTAAACATATTCAAAAATAAATTAAATACATAAAATAAATAAAATGAAAGTATATGAAATGTACAATAAAGAAAATTTAAAAACTTTTTTAAAATTAATTTGCTATTTAATTCAATATCTAATATAAAATAAAGTAAAACATGTTAAATCTAAAATTCACTATTTTTCCAAAACAGTTTTGTTTTAAAATTGGCCTGCGCCATAAGTCATTCCTTCTTTTCGCTTAGCTAATAATTCTTTTCTATATATAGCTTTTTTAATAAGCTTAAGAGCCAGCTTATTACTGGTATTTTGACGACGTTTTCTAAATTGTCGTTTTCGACAATCTATGATAGTAGCAAGTTGTTTGGTAGAACCTCCAGTAACTACACCTAATGCTTTTTGTGTTTCTACTATGGTACGTGCCGTACCCTTATTGAATTCACAGACAGCTTCTGTTACTGCCCGGTTAACACGTCTTTTATTCACAAAAATTTCCTTTGGACACTTTGCCCAAATCATGCTATGTAAACTTTCGTTTGCATTTTGCGTTCCGCATCGAATACACCTTTCTAACAATTCATTAGATGCAAGTCTTTGGTAAATTGGAAGAATTTTTGGAAGGAACTTTTCATTTATTGGTGTCCCTTCATTTAATTTATGATTTCTTGGTTTTGCACCGTTAGCAATCGCAGATTGGTAGAAACACCAAGAGTTTACTCCTTCAGGACACTTTGAATGCTGAGGTTTAGCATCTGTAGAAATGCTATGCAACAAGGTAGCATATATTGCTGTTTTCATAGCTTTCACATCCCCTTTGTTTCTCAAAATAGCCTTTTGGTAGTAAGTGGTTAATTTCTTAATTGTAGCTCCTTCAACTACCATGCGCTTTACCACCTAAAGAAACACCTTGAGCACGACAATCTTTAACAGTAGATCTTAAAGCTGTTCCTAACCGCTTACTGACATGATTTATGCATTCTTCCTTTTTTATCACAACATCCGGTCCGTACACTTTTTTCTCAACCAAGTTATGAAATGTCTTACAGTCCCCATCGGATAAAACTGTGATATAACGAAATCCGAGTGATGTGGATCTTTTCCATAAAGTTAATGCAGCTTCCATTTCCATCGATGTAGATGAGCCAAAGGGGTTTATATCACATTCGCTTTTATGTCCTTCATACCATATGCTGAATTCAGCACTTGACTCGCATAACTTATTTTTTGCCACAGAGCAATGACGACACACTTTACTCATCACTTCAAAGTCAACGACATAACCGGTGAGCATATCTATAACACACCCTACACCGATGAGTGAGGAGTGACCACGAGTTAGCCACGTGCCATCAAAACTAACACTTAGGTCTGTGATTTCAGCAGAACTATGACCTTCATTCTTGTACGCATCTTTAATCTCTCTGTGGGTTTCCGCAGATATGTTTTCAGATGCCAGAATGTATGCGTTATCCAGCCTTCTTGCACACTTCCCATATGTAATTGATGAAAAAGGATCCATATTCATCCCCATACAAAACTTTTCTGTGGCTGAATAACCTTTCCCAATGTGTGAAAAGGCTTGAGTTATTCTCAAATTCACATCATGGCTGGTAGGACCAGACTTTAGAGAAGTATTTACAACAGTTTTGTTTTCATCACAGTTGCTACACAATAGTTTTAAATTGTATGAAAATCCCAACTTGGCTCCAAGCTCCAGTTTCAAACCATGTTTTTCACAATATTGGCACTTTGCACTTAAAAGTAGATTATTAACTTGGTTGAAGTCCACCAATATATAATGTCCAACAGCAGAGGTATCCTTTTTTACCTCAGTATTTAATTTTTCAAGGCGTACATTTGACACTAATGAATCTTTAATCAATTCACAGTCAGCATTCTTTTTACACCATCGCTTTTCATTCCTTTGCGAAGCATGCAATGAACGCTTCCTAATAGGCATATTAGTGCTAATAATAACTGATAAAAACTAAAAGAATAAATGAATTATGATTGAAATAGCATTAAAAATGCTTTTTTAAGTTTCTATGAAGTAAAAAAGTAATCAAACTAAAAAGCACACAACAAGCAAAAAAGGCAAACCTAATGTAAACAAACAGCTTGGCTGATAGTTACAGTTACAGCTTAAAGCGTTCTTCTTCTTCTGTGTAGTTTTTTATATAAAATATTGGATTTATTTTCAAGTAAAAAAGTGTAAACATTGAGGAGGCGTGGCATTTTAACAGCTGTCAGAGCTGCCTCTTAGGGAGTCGATTTTTGAAAAACTTTTTCTGAACTGTCTCTACTCAACAAAAGAAACAGGCTCATCAAATTTCAAGTCTGTGGGTCTAATAATTCTAGAGATCTCGTGATGAGTGAAAGTAGAGGAAACAATGTAGTAGTGCAACTGCAATAAGAACGAAATTTTCCGATAAAAAAGGAATTGGTATTGAATTTCATTATTCGTAAAAATAGTTATGTTTTCATGTACAGTGAGAGAAAGGAAATCATATCGATAAACTTATAAAAAAATACAGGGATAAAAAAATAGGAATTATTTCAAGAGTTACATTGAAAATCAATTACCCTATAATCCAGCGTATCATGCGGGGGGCCACGGTAGCCTAATGGTCAAGATATCGGATCGTGGCTGGCATGTCACGAGTTCGAGCCCAGTACCACTGAAGACCCGCCGTGGAGGAGAGCGATGCACGTTAAATCTATCGAAAGCTCTAAGTGGTGTGGTAGTTAGGAGAGGGCGGTGGTGCCATCTCAGGTTTCATCCTCGTCCTTTGATTATTGTTCAAAATTACGAGGTCCGTCGCTAAACGCCCTAGTGTAGCTGGACAGTTCGACGTTAATATTCACTCACTCGCTTGGTTGTCCCCGACTAGATACAGGAAGCAACAATTTTCAATCATGCTTAGTGGACTTGGGGGTGGGGGAAATTCCCCCCAAACTATTTACATCTTTACACACTAGAAGGAAGTATAAGCGGGAATATTAATGAACTAATTTTTATTTATACATTCTTCGTGTATAAACATTTGCTAATATTTTTGATTTTTTTTTTTTTGGAATTTTTGTAACATATAAAAAAAACGTTTGGCCCACTGTTGCCGAAACCGGCTCCCGCGCCAATGAACACCAAAATCACTCACCGGGATTCGAACCAATGCCCAGTGACACAGCAGTCAGCGTTACTAACCACTAGACCGGATGGGTGACGGGTTTTAGTTGTAAGCAATCCAATTGGAGTTTGAAACCACAGAGCAGTGGATTTTTAAATTTTACAGCTTCTTGTTCGTTTTTTTTTCCAGATTTATTCTTTACACAATCTCTTCTGATGTGGATTTATCCGTATTTTCAATACAGAGAGGATACAATTCCAGCAATTGAGATAAAAAGAATTTCTTTGTAAATTTTCATTTTATCTGGTTTTCGAAGTACTGCTATGATATACAGGTGCAGAGCGCATGCGCGGAAACGTATTTTGTCGCCAAGCTGCAAGTAACTGCCAATCTCGCCAACGATGGTTGAGGGCATGAGAATTTCAAAAGTCTCTTCCTGGATCCTCGATTTACAAAATCATTTCGAGCCAGACGATTCCCGTTTCCTCCATTACCATAATCGTTTCCGATCATCCGATTCTCGGACGGTCGATTACCATAGTCATTTTGGACTATCCTATTCTCGGATCCTTGATTACCGAAACCTCTCGAATCACTACATCAAATCGCCGATTTATCCCGTCTCTATCACACCAATCTTCATCGATATTACCTTTCAGGTGAACTATTCAAATCCCATTGTTCCCTTGTAACATCACTACTCGAACCAAAGGTTCCTCTTACATCGCTAACGATTGTAAAAGCTGAGCCGAAACTCCACATAATGAATCCCCTATTGGGACAGTCGCATCACTACAGATTTATCAATGCTTCTTCCCTCATTCCCAAATATAATTGTGTATAAAATACTTGAGAAACAAAGTCTGGCGATTTCTCACCCCTTTTCTTTTTTCCACCCATACAATGCGGCCTCCCGCTCCGATCTATTTTTGACCACGGGAAGGTAACGTTTCCTTCCAAAGTGTAAAAGCCGTCTCTGCGCTGGTCATAATGGTGCTCGAATCAGTCCTTTGCCCTCAGTTAGGTACCTAGGTAACAACTTACTAGAGGTTAGGAAATTTGTTTATTTATAAATTTTCTGATTGACTTCAAAGCAACTTGAGAACTGTCCAAAATAAACATTTAATCTGAATTTAATAGCTTTATAATATGCGTAATCCAATTATAACACGTGTTTTCAATCTTACAAATATTTCTAAAACATGGAATTGGAGATAAAGCGCCAAATATAGAAACCACTTCAACGTTTCCTAGACCAGCAGTTTAGTTTCTCGGATTATTTCATATTGCTATTGTTAGTCTAGTGCGCTGTTCCAAAAAATTGATCTTGATATAAAAAAAATTTAACCTTAGATCTTCCGCCCTTTTTCCAGATTTGTAAGTACACTTCATGAATTTTGTAAAAACGTTTCTAAATATTTCAAGTTATTTTCTCTTTTAATCTATAGTTTATTTAATTCCTTCTATTATGGTTAACAATATATGCGTGTATTAGTATTAAAGTGTATAATTCAGTTTGTTGGTTGTCCAGTAGTTGGAAAAAAATACTATCTGGCTAATGACAAATTTTAAACCGACTCTCACATGAATGTGTTGTGACTTGAATTGATATAAAAAAAAATTTTAATAACAGCACATATATATAGTTTTTTTAAAATTAATCCTTCTATTTGTAGCAGGGATGTCGAACATTTTTGAGGCCTAGATCAAATTTTGTTCATATTACTTTAATACTAGCTCGTGGGTCACTAATGCCCATTTGCAACAAAGTTAAGCATAAAAAGTTTTAACTGAGTATTTTTTAAACTAAACTTTCGTAAAATTCAATTGACTTAACAGGAAAAATGGGCGTTGTTTAATGATTTACAAAGTTTTAGGGGGGATTAGAAATTCGTCATAAATATTTTAATACAGTTAAACTTTTGAGATACAGTAAAATCTATTTCGAATGAAGAATGTAGAAAGATATAGAATAACCAAGATTAATAAAAAAGTAAATATCAATATAATCTAAAAAATTATTCACTGACGTTAATATTATGCAATATATAATAATCTTATATAATTGTATACTAATTATTATATATACTATTAATATAATATTATATAGTAATTATTATATATTCATATAGTATGATTTAACAGTAATTGTTTTAATAATAATCATATAAATATAATTTAATATTAATTATAAAAAAAGAGTAAGCACATCGTATTGTAAGAAGCGTACATAAGAATACTCATTTTATATAATAATTATAAATTAATAAAAATCATGAATAAACATCATAATAAAGAAATAACATAATACTTATAAATAATTATATTTATAAATAACGTATTTAATAATCATAAAAAATATGATTAATAAACAATTACAAATAACGAATATTATGATTATCACGAAAATAATTGTATTTTTACATTATATTATTAAAAAAAATTACAAAATGTATATTAAATATTATATAATGAGTATCAAATAAAAAGTACTGCAAACGTGCAATATTCCAAAAAACTGCAAGTTCCTTCATCGAATTTCATAGAACAAGGAACGTTAAAAACATTTATAAAAAGTAAAATAAAGTAAAAAATGGATGATGCAATAATTAAAATAAAAACACCCATTCTCTCTCTCTCTTCAAAAAAATATCCCATTACTCAATATATTAGAAGTGTCCATTTCGAAAATGGCACAAAATAAAACAAGAAAACTGCTTCATTTTGCAAGATAGAACAAATGCAATAAAAATGATTAAATTGTTAAAGAAATGGAATTAAAATCGTCTGAATTTAATAAGGTTACCACGAGAAAAAGCCAAAAATTATTTAATATACGTTATCCCCATGGCAACTACATTCCAGATGTTAAAAATATCAAGGTAACCATATTGTAATCTTATCGCCCATCTTGGTGAACATAAACAACTAAGCACATAGACTCAAGATATCAAACTAGCACCAAATATAATTCGATAATTGAATATTTAAATAAATAAAACAGGTAGATATAAAAAGCAAACATAATTAGATTGGCCTTAAATTTCTTCATTTTTCGATTGTCCTTCGCCGTCAAAATTGCTTCACTGCGCCATTTTGAATAATGATTTAAGCATATAATCCCGAATGTGAATAAATATTTTTTTATAAATATGAAAAAGCAGGTGTGTTACAGTTTACAGAAGATGAATGAAGCAAATGCAAGACATTTCACATTTCACGTAATTCCAGATATGCTTCTGTTATGCTTGTAAATCAAGATAGTTGGCAATTAACTTTAAGATATTTTGACACGAATCTCTTCGATATTAACCAATTAAAAGTAAAATGTTCCGTTGAAACGATTTTCATAACAATATATTATTACCGTGCTTGCAACCTATGGTAAAATTAGGAATGCGTTCCACATTTTTAAAAATGTGTCTAAGGTAAAAAAAAATCTAAATATTTTCCCAAAAAACCGTGCAAAAAAGATGATAATAAAATCTATCTAACATATTTGTAAAACAAACTATTCATTTTTATTACAAAAAAATTGTAATTAGTGCACAGTGAAAATAATTCTTTCAGTACATAAAACATATAAAAACTCAAATTGAAATTAGGAAAAAAACTACTAACCAACAACTATAACTTTATATAAAAAAATATACGTGTCACAGCGTTTGTCCGCAATGGACTCGGAAATTACTCAGCCGATCATAATATAATTTTGCATACTGTGTGACATTTCAATAGAAATGAAACACAGGAAATTAAAACATAGGATAATTTTTATTTCAGTAAATGAAGCCATAATTTTTTTTATTACCGGAAATGTAAAGAATCCGGAAAAAGGGAAAATTCGCAAAATGTCGCAGTGCTCGTGTGTCTGTGGAAGCAGATATTGTAAACCAAAATGCACGAAAAGTAAATGCCCGGCGTATTTCAGGGTGTGGAATCCGATTTTCGAATCAGTTTCCAAAAATAACCGTAACTTTGCCGGGTAATGCTAATTGAACGTATTTAAACACACCGCGGCAGGGACTTATCGTCGCTGTCGTATTTCAAAATGGATAATCTGAATCTGATATTCAATCGGAGAAATAACTGCCAGATAATTCAGGACGACCGTCTATTAAGTAAACCGGGGCAGAAGTTTACCATTAAATTCTAGGCTCGGGGAAAGTGCGTTCCAGGTGTAATTTGAGATGGTGAACGAGAGTTTGTTCGAATATTAAAAATTCCTGTAACTTTTCCAGATAGTGCCTTAGGGCCAAAAAAATTGTGGACAGTAGCACAAGCCTAACTTGCAGACGTAGAGACTCAAAAAGTGGGTCTGGGACGCATTTCGGGCCTGCCGATCCGAATATTCTCGGAGATAATCCCATAAATACGTCAAATGCCAGATATTTTACATGAACCGTGGCAGGGGCTTGCTTTAAAATTAAAGTGTGAGAAAGGCTTTCCTGGTGTTTTTCTGGGTGGGGAACAAGGAACCTGAAATCGGATTTTCGAAACTCCCGTAACTTTGCCATATTATGCCGAACAACCTTAATGTCCCACTTCAGGGACTGACAAGAGTAGGAGTGTCAAAAGAGGGCACCGAGTGCCTCTGGGGGGTGGGAAACGGGAGTCTGGATTCGGAATTTCAAAAGCTTCCGTAACTTTTCTGGGTATTGCTAGAATGAGGTCGAATGGCTTTGCGTTCCAGTCCCGTATCCGTGTTTTCATTCATTATAGCAACTAAACTTGCAGGCACAGCCTTGCGAAAATACGATTGCAGTAGGAAATTGCACTGACTATGGCATCTTCAGGCATTGTTGACACTTTGTTGGATGGTGGACAAACTGCCATTAGGTATTCTCAAGAAACCATATGCAAGGCGAACCATTGAAGAAAAAACAGATTGGCTACAAAATTGCTAAGGAGTTCAATTATAATCAGGGATAAGTGTACCGTGGCCCATAAACATTCATTCAAAGCATTAAAAAGAAATTTGCTAGATTTATGCAGCAACAGAGAAATATTCCTGATGGTGCTGTCCTTCTACTGTCTGATGATTTCCGACAGACATTACCAGCCATTCCTCGCACTACTTTTGCACACCAGATTAAAGCATGTTTAAAAAAAATCATATTTAGGGAGATACGAGGAATCACTTCGATTGACCCTAAACTCGCGAGTACATTTGCAGGATGATCAATAGGAGCAAATATTTTCTAATCAACTGCTGGACATTGGAAGTGACCGTGGTAGCCAAGTGGTCTAGGCATCGGAACATGGCTAGCGAGCCATGAGTTCAATCTCAGTACCACTGAAGACCCACCGTGTAGGGGTGAGGTGCACGTTAAATCTGTCGAAGGCTCAAACGTCCTCCCTTTGGTGTGGTGTGGTAGTTAGGAGTTTGGGTTTCAGCTCAGGTGTCGTCCGCTTCACTTGACCATTTTACAAAATTACGCGGAGCGTCGCCAAAAGCCGTCGTGTAGCTGAACAGTGCGACGTTAATATTCACTCACTCACCCTGGATATTGGAAACGGTGAAGTAGAACTGCATCCTAATACATAATTTATGAAATAGCCAGATAATTTCTGTACTTTTGTTCAGATAAAAAGGAACTGATTGAAAGTGTTTTCCAGGATGTACTGTATAATTATCTAGATAATTAAAAAATGTTGTATTTTAGCGAAATAAATTTCTAGATAGAGTTGTGTCCAGCTGATATAATGCCTTTTTAATCAATCGACACTACTGTTGATGAAAATAAAACCATAAATTTTCTCAGTTGTTGAGTTCTGTAGATACATCAGGAATGCCAACATACAATCTTCGGTTAAAGAGTGGTTTAATGGTTATTCTCCTGCGTAATTTAATTTCATCTAGGTTATGCAGCACTACACTTTTGATCATCAAAAGAATTACCGGGAAACTTTTTCAAGTAAACAATTTGAATGTTAATTTTAAAGAAAAATCGGTTCTGTTTCCACTGATATTGTTAGAATCTCCAATACCATTCAAAAACCTTCACTTCCTTATTCTTTTTGTTTTCGCGATGACCATAAGTGAATCTGAAAGCCAAATATTGTCATTTAATGCTTGGAGAAAATTCATGTTTCTCGAATGGGCAACTATATGCTGCATTCTCACGTGTGGGGAAACCGTTGAATCTATTTGAGTTAGCAAAAGACGGGGGTTACCGAAAAATATTGTGTACCGAATAGTGATAAGGGTTATATTAAAATTATTTATTGTTATATTTTAAAACGAAAAGAATTGTAAAAATCAACGTTATTCACCACATTTATAAAAATAAATTTTCATATGTAGTTTCTTAACAACTTCGTCAGTAATTCTTGCATTGTACTATACTCAAATAGGAGATGATTGAAATGTAAAATTAAAATTGTTGCTTTATACTTAATTTCAACTCTCTGAAATTGTAAACGAAGATGAATTTGACTGCATTGTATAGCTTAAAATATTATATCGACGTATTGACAAAGCCACAGCAACGCCTTGCCGGGTCAGCGAGTCTATATATAAAGGGGAAAAGCGACTCATTCACTGACTGACTAATCACGATATCTCCGGAATTATTCAACGTACAGACTTGAAATTAGATAGATATGTTCCTTTCATAGAGTAGAGATCCGCTAAGAACGAATTTTTTGCGAAATTCGAAATCGTGTTACTTAAGGGGCGTTATAAATAATCGTTTCCATTTTTAAACTACTCGACGTACAATCTTGAAATTGGGTAAGCAAATTCCTTTCATAGAGTAGAGATCCGCTATAAAATGAGTTTGGTGAAAATCGCCCAACAAGGGGCGTTGCGGTGGCTTAGGGGGCATTATAGATAATTATTTCCATTTTTAAACTACTTGACCTACCTACTTCTTTCATCGATTAAATATCCGTTACAAAATGGGTTTGGGGAAAATTGACCCACAAGGGATATTGCGGGGGTTAAGGGGAGATAATAATTTAAACTATTACACGTGCAGTCTTGAAATATGATAATCAGAATATTTTCAGGGATTAAAGAACTCCTATATAATGTGTTTTGGGAAAATCGACCCCCTTGTTGGTGTTGCGGGGGGCTCAAGGGGCGTTATAGATATTTTTTTTTCCATTTTTAATTTATTAGACTCGCAGCATTCAAATTTGGTAAACAGATTCCTTTCACAGAGTACAGTTTTTAAAACAAAAATTACTTTCAATTGAATATATTACATTTTTCAAATAATTATGTATCTCATTTTGATGTTTTTTTTGGCAAAGATCATTTAAGCTACACAAGTGCTACTCGCCCATGCAAGTCATCCTTTTTCAGTTCTCTTCAAACTGTGGTTGAAGTTACATTTTTTTTCTTTTGGAATATCTCATCAGCATTTGCAAGAATTCGTGAAACTTATATTCCTGGATTTATTTTTACAAAGCCAGGTTCTCGAGGTGATATTGCAGACAGCCTTTCTTTGGCTTGGACGTTAAACTTTTATTTAATTTGTAGTTTATGAACCCTTTGTGAATCGATAAATATTTCCTATTAACCAGTTTCAACCAATTGATTTACAAGATTCCCCCCTTTTTTAAAGATCCAAGATGACTTTTCTTTAGATCGCTTTTCTGTTTCATCGATCACTTTTCTGTAACCTACCGTAGAATCACACAAGCTTTCAAACCTCGTATCCTAAATAAATCATTATAGAAGCCTATAATTGCTTAAAACTCGAAGCAATATAAAATGTATCTAAAAGCTCTATGTTGTAAGTGTACGCAAACTTCTGGCGAGGATAGTTCATAATTATTTGGGGGTCGCATTCTTTTTTTTTCATAAAATTGAAATTTGTTTGATGAAAGAAATTTTGAAGAATCCTTGAGATATCGGTTGAAACTAGATTTTAATATTAATTGTAACATAAACATGTAAGATCATTGCATGTACGCAGACTTTTTCAGTAAGTGTACAAAAATGCTCCTAAATGCGAAGCAGCAATGAAATTCAAAATGGACTCTATTCCGTTTTTAACCTCCAGTTTGCCTTAGACACTTCAATAGCTTCGTTCGCAACACTATTTCCAGAGCACCTCCTTCAGTTCTTACTTTCCTTGGTTTGTTCCCATTTTTTTTAATCTTTTACCTTTCTTTGTTTTTTCAGTTCGAATAGTCTTTCCATTATCCACCACCTATTGCCCCACCGTGTTATGACCTGAAAGTCGTAAGGAAAGAATAGTGGTTTTCTTAAGGGGACACAGTACGATTCAATTGACAAAAATCGGTCAAAAAATCAAATTTAATTTTTTAGCTAAAATTATTCTTCATATACTTATCTATCACCTCACAAAATTTGAAAGCTCTAAACTAAAAAGACACAGAATTATATATATATATATATATATAATATATATATATGATAGCCTTTGCGTTCGTTTTTATTCCCATCCCTATGGCAAATCAAAACTTTAAACTTATCTCGGAAAGATAAAATAACTAGTTTGTCTGTATTTAAAATGCTAAGGTTTTTTTTCTATTGTGCCTAATGCTTTGAATTTTTTACCTATTGCTAATATTACATGCAACAAAAGTTGGTATGCATTTTTGAATCAAAGCGATACTTATTTTTTTAAATAATTGAACTCGGAATTTGTAAATTTTTTAAGGAATTTTTAATACGTATTCATAAAAAAATATTGTACGAATACTAATCATGTTATCGCAAAACCCATACCAACTTTTGTTATGCACAGTTTGAGGTACTTGTAAATTAAATTTCATGCGTATACGTAAATTTTGTAGGAAAAGTAGCATTTTAAAATCACTTCACTAATTTTGAAATTTTCTCCTTAAAAAATTAAATGCCTAGTTTTTTATGAAATTTTGAGCATAAAATCTGTTTTACATAATATATACACATAGGAGGCAACCAAAAAAATTTGAAAATCCTTAAATTAAATATTTTTGCTTAAATTGTACCATGTCCCCTTAATTTACGGCGATGGTCATCAAACTATGTTACATGGAACTGTGTTTCCTGGGGCTCTAGCATACTCAGGGGCTCCATGAGTCACAATAAAACTCAAAGAAAATTATAAATCTGCATGCAAAATGGATTCATGTTCTCTATGTAGTTTGTATATCAACTAGTATCTGAAACTCATCCCAGTAACTAAAACTGAAAATATTATTAAAACGTAATTTAACTTTAATTTTAAATATTTTT
>BMAO01014446.1:0-10461 GCA_019973975.1 Trichonephila clavata | reverse complement strand
AATACCTGAGCACCTTTTTTTAAAAATAATTTTATGTAAGTCCTTTATACTTATAACCTAAGTTATATCAATGAAAAGTGTAATTTTTTTGTGTGTGTATCCCTTCCGTTTTGGTTTTAAACGCTTTCCACATGAACAGTGTTAAAAATATATAAAAATTAATTTATGAAATTACCCAATAAAAGGTCAAATAACTTTAAAAGACCACTATTATAGAAATGGGACTTTTTAGAATAAAAATAAAGCTAAATTTCAAAATAAAAAATAATTATAATTTTTTGAATAATAGTTTTAAATTTATCACTTTTTCTTTAAGTTATGCAGATTGAACGGAATATTTCTGTGTATTCAATTTGCATATTATGTCAGTAACATAATTTTTCAAATATACATCGGAATATTTTTTTAAGCTAACTAAAAGTTTTACGAAGGATAATAAATTTTTAAATGAATTTCAAAATTCTATTTTAGCTTCATTATACAAAAACGACATTTATATGTATTGTAAATAATTATTTTATTAGTATTAACTTATTCAAATAATGCTAACGGAGAAAAAGCGATTAATATTTTTACAAATATTACAGAAATTTTTTTTATTAACGGATGTAATAAATTAACCAATAGAAAAAAAATATGTACTCATAATGAAAAAAAAAATTAATTCTTCATGCGCATTTTTTTTTTTTTTACTCGCCAAATTGGGTGATTTATTTTTTTACAGTCAACCTCATCTTCTTGTGTAACCCATCAGCGGATGTGATTCTGACTGTCAAGTTATGGTGGAACAGAGCATCACTCATGAAAATGTTGTTTGGCTCAAAACCCGGTTTCGACGCCAGTAGACAAAACAGCAGTAAACGGAGTTTTCAAATTTTTTTTTATTGAGGGCTTATTTTTTACTTTATACTTTCCAAATTTCACACATTGATACGCAAACAACGATAATTAAAAATACTGCGTAGATTAATTCTTGTAAAAAGGGTATTAGATGAAAAACACATTTTTTTTTTAAATTCGTAATTTTAAGCAATTTTTACAATATTTAGACAGAACAAGGATAATAACGTTTGACACACGGGAAAAAAAAGTTGTGTGTAATTATTTCTATAAATGACGAAGTTATTAAATATGTTTAATTAGAATTTAAGTATTGAAAAATCGTAAAAAAGAGAAAGTTTTTGGTATTTTATTTTTAAATCCTGATTCTAAAAAGCAAAGCATGAACTTTTGTAGCACAGAATGTCGATTCATTAAGAAATTCCGTACAGAACGATTGAAAAATTCTTTTCATAAAAAAGCATCAATATTGACTCGTTTTTGAAAAAATCGTAAAAAATGCAAAATATGTAATTTTGTAAAAAAAAAAAAAGGAAATTATACCGCATAGTGGCGAAGTAAATAATCTTTCCGATTCTGTAATTATTTTTTCTGATTTCGGTAAGAAAAGAGGGATTGCAATTTTAAAAAAGACGAAAAAGTAGGAACTCTTCTTCTGACAGCTATTCGGCGCATGTGCGGAAGCGCGCCACGTTTTGTGTGTGTGTGTTTTCACTTTTATAAATTTATCTTCTCAAAAATTTCCATACCGGGGTTTTATATGAAAATCGATTCTTAAGGTGTTAAAACTCCAAAAATTTATAGGTTATGATATTTTTAACACGCTTTTATAAGTTTCACTTGCATGTAACGGATCTTAGAACTCGATTTTTACCTACTTAAAAAGATCGGATTCCTTTCGAAATTTCGCACACTTGTCAAGGACCAATGACAATACAATAATTTCATAATTTTGTTCCATTGTCCTTTTCAGGATCGTCAGAAATAAGGATAATCAGATTTGGCGACAAATCCATATACCACTTCCAGATTTGCGACTTATTGCATATATCATTTTTAAATTTGGCGACTAGTTCGACTAATTTCATACATCATTTCCAGATTTGGCGACTAATTTCAGATTTATCGACTCAAAGAATAAGGTGTAACCTAAAGCGAGTGTTTTGAATTTAAAGCTAATTATATGCAAGTATAAAATACACTTGCGGTTAAAAGAAATAAAGCAAAAAAAAGTGCTCTGTATCTGAGATAGTGGAGGGTGGGTGGGTGTTAGCAATTTCTAACCATTTTTCTGAAAATTAAAATTAAAAAAAAAAGGCTCCTCCATGTGAAAAAAAATAATTTTCGTTCTAACTGCTAAATATTTTTTATTTTTATAAAGCAATATGTTTAGAAGTGATGATATGAATTAACTTGAAAGGAATACGTTTAAAAGGTGAAAAAAATTATTGACATTTAATATTACCATGTTTTTATTAAATCGCTTTCTTTAATGTCTGTCCGGGTGGAATTTTGTAATTGATTTTAAACTGTCTGACTTTCCGAGGAGCTAGAGACTTGAAATTTGGACCGTAGCTCGAAGTGGATGACAATGCATAAATGTGAAAAAAGAAAACAAAATGCAAAAAGTAGGAATTTTATAATTTGTAGTCCGTAAAAAAACATGGTGTAACTGCCGCTTACGTCATTACATGGGGGTAACCAAAGTAATTAATAGAATCTCGGGGTAAATTAATATATTTAATGACATAAGATAGCACAGTTACAAAGAACAGACACTTAGACAATTACAAGACAAACATTTAGAGAAAATAAGTAAAGTTTACATAGTCCAGGATTGGACATCGAAATGGGGAACGCACGCTTGTCCAGATCCAAACTCTCTCTGACGGTACTACAGTGTTTCGTACAGCCACACTTCCGGTCCAAGCCCATATTGTAATGGCGGCACCTACATTTCGGTCTTGGAACTATACCGTGTGTTACAATGGTACATTAAAATTTTTTTTAATTCGAACTTTTTCTTCTTTACACACTTTTATTTGTTTGACCTGTTCAAAAGAGACTGAATCTAATATAACGATACGGGACTCATCCGAGGCCTCGTAAACGCAGAGAGAAATAAATACACTTCAGACCCGTTAATTAATATCCATTTAAGAGCAAGACTGATTTTACAGCCAGTTAATTCCAGCTTCAAATATCAAACCAAGGATAAATTCAGCAATGAATAAATGATAGTTTAAAAAACTAAAAAACACGCTTTTATTGTAGTTCGAACTAAAAAATGAAAAATAAATTATAGTTTGAAAAAACTAAAAAACACTCTTTTATTACTGAATTGAACTAAAAAGTAAAAAAATAATTCTTAATAAAGAATAAAATGATTAACGAGAAAATGAATGTCATTGGGGTAAAGCGTGGGTGTTCTATAAATGTATCAATTGTTGTAATTTATAACTTCTATTCCGAAAAGCTGAATTAGTGTAAAAATCTAGTACAAGCACCCCATGCTTTTACCACAATGACATTCATTTTCTCATTAATCATTTTATTCTTTATTAAGAATTATTTTTTTACTTTTTAGTTCGATTCAGTATAAAGCGTGTTTTTTAGTTTTTTCAAACTATAATTTATTTCCGTATTTTTATTAATGATTTTTTCATTTCATGTTTCACTCTACTTGTATGTTTCACTAACGATTTTAAAACAGGAGCATCTTATATTCCAGATGAGATTTGAAGCTCGGAAAAATTATAAAATATATATCAAAGGTAGTAAAATACTGAATTTTAATAACAGAAAGTCGCAACAGTTACGCTACCACTTCCTCAAACGATGTTGCATGACTATGTATTTGTTTTTAAGTTATTGATCTGAGTATTGAGATTTCGATGATATTCAAAGCATTCTTATAGTTTTCTCTTCGGTGGCGTAACGTACACACCCCCGCATGCGGGAAGTTCAGGGGTCTTGATAAGCCCAAAGGCTGACTGCGCCAAGTTCGCGTATTTGAGCTTGAGGGCCAAAACCTGACTTTACATCAGAAGGGCCTAATATCCGCCATTTACGCAATGCTTCTTTTCTTGATTTAAATATAGTTTAAAATAACTAAAGAAACATGCTTTTAGAGTTAATCGAACTGAAAATTAAAAAATAATTCTTAATATAAGAATGAAATAATTAACGAGAAAATTAATGTCATAGTGGTAAAAGCGTGGGATGCTTTGTACTAGATTTTACTCTAACTCAGCATTTTGGAATAGAACTAGTAAGAAATTATAACAATTGATATCGAGCACCCCACGCACCTCCCATTTTCTTTGATTTTTTCCCCAGTTGATTATAATCCTATGTTATATGAAAATAGGGGGCGGTAGGCCAAAATGCGGCGGGCTGCCGACAGTAAAATTAACGTCGATAGAACTCAAATGAGAGAAAGAAAACTTTAATCCAAAACAAACAAAGATTTATTATGATCAACATAGGTAATACAACTTGTGGCCAGAAAGTTCGGTGAATGAGCCTGTAGATGTCGCTGCTGTACTAGTAGAATATCAATGCGTCGCGCGTAGTGAAGGTCAATATCTGTTTGAACATGTTGGTAATTAGCAAGGTTTCAAGTGCTTTTATTCCCTATTAGTTTAACGCCGAGCGCGAAAGGTTTATTGTGGATTGTCGCGGTGTACATAATGGATGCCACACACCGCCTTAGTTGTACGGCAGTTCCTGGCCGCGAATGGAGTTGCGACACTTGATCACCCGCTTATTCACCTGATTTGGCACCTGCAGACTTCTTTCTCTTCGCAGATTTAAGTCAGCCCTGAAGGGATAGAGATCACCGACGTTTAAAGCAACGTGAAGGCCGAGCTGAAAGCCATTCCGAAAGAATTGTTTTACAGGAGTTTCCAGTACTTATAAACTCGTTCCCAACATTGCATTACCATCCGTGGAGATTACTTTGAAGGACAGTAAATTGTATCTGATGCTGTACAATACTGTATTTGAAATAAAAATTCATTCACCGTACTTTCTGGCCGCAGGTTGTAGCAATAACAATGTATCAATAAATTTTAGAATTAAAGTAACATTAGACAAAGAGGCCCTCAATATGCTAAGAGATACTTTCGTACGACTGGGATAGTACGTCCGCTCGGTATGAGTCTGGTCGTAGAAGTGATAAAATGTAGGAGGCGCGACAAGCGACAATAGCGGAAGTGTACAAGTACCAACAGTATAAAGTACTTAAAATAATTCATTACAATTTATTTTAATAAGTAATGCTAATTATGTATTAAATCATTTGTTTTTTTACCATTTTTGATCCCAAAATTCGAGAAATCATAAGAATACATGTGACGGCGTTTTGGAGTATAATACGAGAATGGTGAACTTTTTCGACACTCGACCCCACCCCCTCTCCCCTTTGAAAAATTCCTGTGTGTGCCACTGATTGACAGATATGTTAAGTGGAATATGTAAAATTGTCAACAACATTATGCTTACATAAAAAGAATTTTGCTTTTAAAATACATTAAAAATAAATTGTTATCTTTGATTATCGTAATGAGATGAGATCTGGGTCCTCATGTCACCGATGTCCAGGGATTCTATTATCTCATTTTCGGTTTTGTAGGGAACCACATAATACTCTTTAACGTGTTTCTCTGTTTCTAGTAGTTATGGCCACGAACTCTTGGCCAAAGTGTCGCGGGTTCGAGAATTGGTGATGCACGTTAAGTCTGTCGAGGATCAGTCCTTTCGTTGCCGTTGTGATAGTTGGAGGTGGGGGGGGGCAGTGGCGTAAGAAACACCCATGCATTGCAGGGTGGGGCTCAAAGCCTAATGGACTCCAGGTACGGATTGGGCCCAAAACTTGAGTTTACATGGGAGCCCTACTAATATTCTCCGGTACGCCACTGAGGGGGGAGGGATGCCAGCTCAGGTGTCTTCTCTTGACTTGACCGAGGTTCAAAAGTACGTGGCCCGTCCTGATTACACTCGAGTTGCTTTGTAGTGTGCCTTTAAGAAAACTCACTTTCACTCCGTTACGAAAACCATAAAATAATAATTTCGTTTATTGTATCAGATAAATATAAAAGCATATTCAACTATTTTTATAAGGTATTTTTGTTTGTTTGCTTATTACTTTGAATATATGAACTCGTTCATCAAAACAGTGAAGCCAGGGCTTTTCTGGCCATGAACGATGTACGTAATTATAATTTCTGACAAAAATAATGTTAAAAGAGTCCTGTTGATTGATATGCTATCTTAATTCACACGTTGAATCGATTCTGAAAAAAGAATGAGCGGGGAAGTGACGCCAAATAGAATTAAATCAAACAGATTGTTGTGAGGTCACCTTTTTTGTGTATATATTTTTAACACCCTTTTATAAGCTTCACTTGTATGTAACGGATTCTTTGAACTCGATTTTTACCCTTTTTAAAAGGTCAGATTAATTCAAAATTTTGTACACTTGTCAAGGACTGATGACAATACAACACAGCAGAATGTCGTCTATCCGAATCAATTGGGACCGGATACCGTTCGGATACGCGATTGTTCGGATAACTGAATGCGATCCATGCAGTATATGATACTGAACACTATACAAATATTGAAAATCATCACATGCGGGAAACGTGCTTGAAGAAAAAGCAGAATGGGTGCAAAATGTCGCAATTTTACATTTATTGTGGAAAATAATCACTTATTTTTCGCTGTACCATTGTACACCTTCGCTTTTTCAACGCAATGCCTCTGATTCTTTTCAGCAGCAGTAGTTAACAAGTTACAACTTAGTTCGATTAACTTTTAAAGGGTGTTTTTTTTAGTTTTCTTAAACTATAATTTTTTAACATCCAACGTGCACTTGCTATTAAATGCATTGATAATTTTGTGAACTGGGTTCGGAAAATGTTCTGTTTCCTGAATTAAATTAAAAATATGTAGTAAAAATAAAATAATTAAACATCCATTTCCTTAATGAGTTCATTGGGTTATGTTTACTAAATATTTACAATTGACATGCGTTTCTTATTTCCCCTTCCGGATGGATTCCGAAACTATTTCTATTTTATACTGCATAGCTGGTACATGTTTTTTCTCTTTGTAGTTATTGTATTCTTTTCAATTCTTTGATTGTACTTAACAAGAAAAATGGAAAGAATAATCTCGTTTTGTAAATTTTACGAACAAAAACTTTTTTTGAAGTGAAAACTTCTTTAGTGGCGTTGGGCACTTTTTGTAGGGGAAAATCTTATGGGTTCGCGTCACCGACATGCTCTGACTGGCGCATGCGCAGTGTGCTGTTCGCCTTAGACATTTTTTGGATGGTGAAATCTTGTGCGTTCGCGTCACCGACATGCTTATAGCAGTTTATCTGTAGCTATACAGCTGACGTATAGTGCTTTGTATAATTATTAGTGAAATTGAATGGATTTAGTGAAAAGTTCAATGTGTATATACTGTGCATTGTTGAAATAGTGTTTTTGTTTGATTATTATTTGAATCGTTTAATTGAAGAATCATTGTGCAGTACAATAGTGAGTACTAAATAAATATACTAATATTTTAAAAATAAAAAATAAATAACAGAAAATTATTTTAAATACTCGTATTTATTTTGGCGTTTTGAAAATTTTATATTATTTAAAATTATTTTAAATCTTCGCATTTACTCTGGCGTTTGAAAATTTTGTATTATTTATTTTCTAAAATTTAACCTCTGCGATGCATCACGCAATCCGGATTAGGATTTCGCTGTGGCTTAGACGTTTTCTTACTACCATGGTAAAACAGACTTCTAGTTGTTCAATCATATTTTTACCGTGGATTTTGAAATTAAAAATGTTATAAAATTTAATAATGCTTCAAAATTAATGTGTTTAAGTTTAAAATATAGTTATTAAGAAAAATAAACATCATAAAAGATCAACAAGTAATCCAGAGGACTAACGTTAGAATTGAAAAGGTTGATATGAAAACTATGCACTACAAACGGCACCAAAACTTTTCTAGAATTTATCTCCTACAAGAAACGACTATCGATATTTTCATTCAATTGTCAAAGTTTGCATGCCCATGCAGCTGACTAAAACATGATGCTATCGTAAAAAGTCAAATGTTCTACTTTTGTCAGAAATTCGTATGAAAAACGAAGAACACTTGATATTCCGAATTTCAACTTTGTGGTAAGTTGTAAAAGACCCGAAGCTCCAGCACACAGGCGTAGCTATTTTCACAATACTCAAGATACGTCACACTTCATTACTTCACATATGGACGTACATACTAAATTCACTAGAAGCATTGGCCATAATGTTTCTGATATAGGCGAAATATGCTTTGCTCGTTGCGATTCGAGAATGGGCAATACATATTAATGGTTGTCGTTTATATTTCGCCTGAAAATCTATGAGACAGATACAACAATTTTTATTGGAAAATTTGATGATTTATACAAAAGAAGGTCTGAAATACTCGAAAAAGATTTGGCGAAAATATATGATAATGTACCGATGATTTTAAATGGAAACTTCAATGTTTAACTTTGCAGATGATAAAAATCTACCACTAATTGAATTTCTAAATGAAACATTTAGTTTAAATGTGTCAATGATCGAAAACTCAGCACTACAAAATATAAAACAACGATGGATGCGGTTTTTATGCAATAGATAAATTTGAATCAAACATTTTTCTTTCTTACTTTAGTTATTATAAGCTATTGTATCTATTTTAGAACAAAATGAAATAATTGAAAGTAAAGGTCTTAAGTATTGTTGAATTAATGGTGACAATGATGCAAACAATTAAAATATTTAAAAATCAAGTACATTGAAATTTAAATTAACACAAATACTATCCATAAATAATATGATTGTATATTAATTGTTATTTCAATTGAATTGTATTTATATTTTGTCATGATCTTGTACAGCCGTAA
This sequence comes from Trichonephila clavata, assembly GCA_019973975.1. Classification (NCBI taxonomy): domain Eukaryota; kingdom Metazoa; phylum Arthropoda; class Arachnida; order Araneae; family Nephilidae; genus Trichonephila; species Trichonephila clavata. The sequence continues at coordinate 1,667 of BMAO01014446.1, read as the reverse complement.
TATATTTGAATAATAAAAACCATATAAACATGAATATACTTGTTCCTCGGAGTGTCGATAGATTTGAAATCAGATTGAAGTTAATAATTTTAATTCAAACATTATGAAATTTCAAATTTTAATAACTAAAAAAGTTCTAAGTTTTCACTTCTATCGGCAGTCTCTATTACTGCCAATTTTTTTTTTCGAAGCACGTGATTTGGAATTTTGTTTGATGTATATTTGGTTATAAACTTTTTTTCATAATTCAACCTATTTAAAAAGCACTAGCTTTATTTTCTTATTTTTAATAATTAAATAAACCTGATAGGTAAAATTTTGTAAAAAAAAAGAGAGAGAAATCACATATACTGTATTCACTTACTAAAATATCATTTATAATATGTAACTCAAGCAATGTGACAATATTCCATGCTAATCTTTAAATTGTTCTTTTTCAGTTGAATGAAAAGAGCAACATGAATCGCGATTTTGGAAAACATGTCTTCTGTGAAGAAAAAACAACTATGGATTATACTATATCTTCTATATTTTCTGTATCCGCTGACAGGTAATTTTTGTAATTTTAAATATTTGTTATTAAAAAAGGAAAAATTGTAATGTTCGATATTAAAAATGAATTTTCCAAAAAAAAATCCGATTTCACTGATTGTCTTAAAGCATGATGTGAAAAATTTCTTAAAATTTAGTACTCACGTTGAGACCCAGTGACCGAATTATAGCGTATCGCCCTTCCGTGCCATAGGTCCGGGACTTAAACCCTGAATGAGCAAGGTCAACTCAGCTTTCATCCCTTCAGTAAGTTGTTAAATGAATACCAAGTTTGCTTGGGAACTAAACACTTGGGGTTTCGTGTCAGACTGACCACCTGACCGGAACATCTGCTCATGCACCTCAGCGCCCAGGGCAACGAAAACTGAAATGAACACAATAGACATTGGCCCGCTATGGGCTGTTGCGCCACTGATTTTAGTTCATATATACTCATGTTAATGGAGTTATACATTAAGAGGATAAAAGACCTCTCGTTCGCATAGGAGTTCATCACCTGTGCCAAGTGTTAAGTTCACCGGGCTTCTACTGAGTATATCTTCAATTGTGTGAACTTTTGTAGGAAAAATATCATCATGGATCTTTTTCTTGTGCTCCACTTTTTAAGAATCAACGGGATCTGGTCCGACTTCGGTGGATTCTCAACAATATAACACGATACACGAAGAGCAGGATGGCTACTCAGATGTCGACTTTGTCTAACATCTGTTCTGGAAAGGAAAAGACAACCGGAAACTTTCTCTTAAACAATCAATCAATCAGAATCAAGTTCGGATTCGAATTTGTTGTTGACAAATCTAAGAGCGGAATCATTTTTTCCGCTTAGGTCACCCAATTTGTCAACCAAAATACAACTTTCGCTTTTTAAAATTACGTATGAATATAATTAAAAATGTTGATTTTGTTTTTGAACGAATATTCTAGTCTGTATGAGTCTAGGTTTTAAATTTCATTCAATATTATAAAAATTATAACCAAAGGACTGAGTTCTGATATAGAGGTTTATAATGATTGGCGTTAAGAATTCTATCTACTGTCAGATTTCTCTGATTATTACAAAATTTAAACTAAGGATAGAAAACAAGATATCAATCATTGGCATGGCCAAGTAATTT
>BMAO01014445.1:0-63895 GCA_019973975.1 Trichonephila clavata | reverse complement strand
GAAAGAAAAATACGACCGGTACGTTTTTTCTGAAATAAATGACTTTTCCGCACCTGTATCCCAGAGCGCTTTTAAAAAAAGTATCATTCAACAAAATCGGCACATACGGAAGTTCAACTGGTGATAATCTCAATGAATTAAGTCTGATTCTATTAGGAGGATTTGCCTCATTACGATCTCTTTGAAAGTTTAAATTGGCCTTTCTTTGCCTTTCGCTGTTGCAATCAACACGCCTTCCAATTCTGTTTTGCTGAATCATCATTAGGACCCTTCCTAACCACCATCCTACGGTTCTGATACCGGTCTGTTCTCTGATTTGACTGATTGTATCGATTTCCACCCTCGAATCCTTGATTTTGATAATTACGACGAGGAAAATTATTCGCACCCCTGCCTAGTCCTCTTTGATCATTTTGACTATTTTCCGACCCCAGTATCTCTCCAGTTTCTATTATTCCTTCTTTCCTCAGGATTCCTACTCACATCCCAACTTCGTCTAGCAAAATTATTACTCGAACCCTGATTTTCCCTGCAGTTATGACGTTCCTCATACCGGTCTACCCACTCTATCAATTGAGTTTTCGTTGTGGGTTTTCGAACTTCTAAATAATCCATTATTTGGGGTTCTAGTCGCATTACTATGTGATCAATCAACTTTATCTCATCATAATTTAATTCCAAGTTTTTATGTAATTTTAACATTTGAAAAATAAAGTCTGACGGGGCTTGACCTCTCCGTTGTTTTGACGAAAAAAACTGAGCTTCTAGCTCTGATTTATTCCGTATTACCGGAAAACTGTCTGACAATTTCTTTTTAAGTGTTGCAAATGCAGTCGCTTCTTCATTTACACACTCGAACCCAATCACTTGGAACCAGTCTAACGCTCTCCCAACTAAATGACCTTTTAAATATGCACACGATAGATTCGCCGGTATTTCATAGTAAGCTATATTATCATCAATATTATTTAAAAACTCAAACACATTTTCTTTACCCGAAAAAAATAACTCCGGCAAAACTCTAAATCCTGCACCTGCTCTTAATTCCGGTATTTCGTTTGGGCGCCAGTGTCGTAGTCTCCCACTACCCCTTTTGCATATTATCTATGTTAGGATATGTAGTATTCATCATTAAAGACTACTCAAATAATAAATCACTTATTTATTATTTCTTTAAGACACAATTATACAATTAATAATCAACTTTAAGAACAATAAATTATCATGGAGTATTATCAGCATTCAATTATGGACGACGGAATATTAACTGATATCACGAGGGGAAATAACACGTACAATCAAACTACACATTTAAATTTAAGCCACAAAAGTTACAGACCTGAAATCTTCTTCAGTAGGAACCTGGAACAAGTAGAATTTATAAAGTGGCTGTAATCTAGGATATCTTCAATAACTTCTGATCCGCCCTAAATAATCTTCAAATTTCACTTTATTAAGCTAGACGGATAAAAAACACCTTCTTGGACAACGACGTAGTTTACTTTTAAATCTCAAACACGGAGTTCTACTCTATCAAACCGCTTAGTCATCCTCTTCTTCATTTCATTTCTCCCTTTTATATCTCTTTCGAACTCGCTAAACACGAAACTATCTTATTTGCATAAGTCACACTTCCAGCTCTCAGTGGGGATTGGTCAAAATAAATACAATTTAAAATTTATGAGAGAAGGTTAGTGAAACGCGTAAGCACCCGTCACAACGGAGATTTTTTTTCAAAAACTTGCTTTACTTTTTAAGTTCTGCACATTTTATTGAACAAGATTAGTTACAAATTGAAGAGGGGGGGGGGGAATGTATCAACTTTTGAACCTGAAAACTTTTATTGATAAACGGAAATTTTCAAAATTTTTTTTTTACATTTTAAGTTTTGCTCAAAAGAGTTTGTGTTTCTCCTCAAGAATTGTGTTGAAGAATGTGTTCGAGATCGAGGAGTAGCAGCATAGCGATAAATTTAAGGTACAATAAGTACAATAAAAGAAAGATTAAAGCCATGAGGAAACAAATTTTACATCATAATATTCAGAAGCATCAAAAGGGCAGTGTCTATACGCTCTACAATATTATTGTGGTATTATCTAAGTAAGCCTCCGAACAGGGGTAATCACTTTTGTCTACTAGTCATCTTACTGGGCTTCAGATCTGAGTGTCGCGAGTTCTTGACTTCCACATTGGTGACCTTGGCTAAAAAGAAAAACGCAAACCTTCTAATGTGTCTTGGCGCCCTCTACCCACTCGGCGCAGCAAGAAAAGTCGTCAGACTCATTTGACGCAGCAAAGTCGTCGGACCTACTCGACGCAGCAAAGCAAAGTCGCTAAACCCACTTGTCGCAGCAAAGTCGTCAGACCCATTCCACGCAGGAAGCAAAAATCACTGGACTCACTTGACGCAACAAAGTCGTCAGACTCACTTGACGCAATAGTAACAACTCCCACGCTCGCCATAACAACAAAAATCTCTTTCGTTCGCCTATCCACCAACTCACTGGGGGGGGGGAGTACTGTGGCGGTATCTAAGTAAGCCAGTAACAGCCTCCGGACAGGGGTGATCACTTCTGTCTAGCGGTCATGCTACTGGGTTACAAATCAGGAGGTACCGAGTTTGAATCCAGCCCAGTTATTTAATGATAATGATGTATCGCATTTTCACGAATTTTTGGAAAGTCGGAAAAAAGAAATATTTTTAGAAAAGTATCATAATTGAGAGAGAGAGAGAGAGAGAGATTCTACATAAATAAAGATTTAAGTATATATCATAATTAATAAAATTAGTTAGTTGAATTTGTTTTGTTCTTCTGCATATCGAATTCGTGCTCTAAATTTCATTCTACAATTGCAAAAAAGATAAATATTTAGAGACTTTCTTTATTATTGTATGTACTTAATATATATTTTCTTAACATATTATACATAAAAAAATTTGAGTATTTTTTTCGGCATGGAGTATAGTATATTTTGCATTAGTTTACATGAAAAACATTGTTGCGAATTTCGAGTAAGATTCTGGATTGAATTATGATCCGAAAGTGATGTTTTACCACACACTCGACAAGTTTTATATGAGAATGCCTTACATTCGCTGAAATTTACATTGGAGATGTTTCTATACAGACAAGTGGATTGCAACTATATATTTATTCACGGTTATTATAGCGTTACATAAAACACCCACAAAAGAGTTGACACAAGCAAGTGTTACATAAAAGCAGCAATGAAATATACGCGAAAAACTTACAATAGACAAAACAGTACTCGGTTAGTGACAAATCTTCGGGCTTTTGAAATCAGAGAACTCCCAAGTACGTATCTTGATGTTCAGGGTGAAATTTTCATAATTACAGGGGAAGATCAGGATAGAGAGCTTCCCTAATTACCGAGGTCTATGGAGCTAGGAAGCTGGCATACGTTAGAGAGTGTGATCTTGGTAAGTACGAAAGTTGAAGATGGGCTCTTAGCAAGTGATGTCTTCATGTGCAGCAATTAAAATCTTAATGAGCAGTTGAAATTGAAAGGGCTAATCCGTGATCTGACTCAACTTATAAATACTTATTTCCGGAAATACAAAATCTTTCTTTCCTCATATGATTTCTGATTTTTAGCACTCTGATTGGTCAGATATACAGGCCAATCCAATATTACATCATCTCATTGTAAACTTTGACAAGGGCGATCTTTTTTACTTAAAATTGTATCTACCGTCAGGCGGTTAAATAAAAAAAAATCTAAGTAACATATAATGTCTTGGAGGGTCCAGAATCATAATGATCTAAAAAAAAAACCTTGTTATGAAAAGGGAAATAGAGAACAATTAAATGCATATCTTTATAGTTACAAAAAAGATGACTGTGAGGTTTTACAAAAATTACTATTTTATTTTGATATATAATGTTGAATTTTTTTATTATGGTTAACTTATACAGCATACAAGTACTTACAAGTCAATATGAATTCTCATTTAAATATTGATGCGACGTTATTTTGTTTAATACCCAGTTTCATCTTAATCACATTCGCATCATTATTAGTTTAAGTTTTTTTATGAAATAAAACTGCACCTTTAGTAATTAATTACATTTCTATTTATTTAAGAGCTTAAGAGATATAAGGAATTATAAAATAAGATTACTTATCTGAAAGACGAGAGAATTGGTGATTCGGGGCTCCTTGCTGGTCATTCTAGTTTATATTTTTTCTCAACTCCGTCCGGTTATCTTTTTCTGTTTCTCCTCGGTGATATTCAAGTGCGGCCCATTGTATACCCTACCGCGTCACTCCAAAATCACTGAGCCGAACTTTTTCTTCTATTGCGACTAATTCATTGATTGATGGACATTCACGCGGAAAGGTACAATTAAATAGCTTATGGGTCCATCGAACCCAAAAGGGTGTTAGTGACGCACCCTTCTTAAGGAATTTTCTACACCCTGTCAACAAGGGCAGGAATAGAAATCACGAAATACTAGGGACCATATATAGCGTACTTGAGCACCGTAAAAATATACATGAAGAACATCAAGACATCCATGAAGAAAATCAAGACATCCATGAAGAAAATCAAAACATCCATGAAGAAAATCAAGACATCCATGAAGAAAATCAAGACATCCATGAAGAAAATCAAGACATCCATGAAGAAAATCAAGACATACATACACACATACATCTATGCAATAATTAATTAATTCAGTAGAACCTCGAACATTCTGCACTCGGTAACCCGGCAGTTCAAATAACTTAGTCATACCTTTGCAGTCAAACCCACTTGCAGATCCGTTCAAAGTCCAGCATTCCTTAATTAAATGTTACTTTCTCGATCTACTGAAAATAATTCTTGGATGTTTAATAATTAAATAATTCTTGTAATTGTTTCAAAATGATTGCAGCTATTTCAGCGCTACCGAACATGGATATAAAGGGAGATAGGCAGTATACGCCGCATACGACGTGCAATGATGAAACCTGCTTTTGGTAGAAGAAAGAGATTGAAAGTAATGTCGTGCTATTCATGGATGCGTCTATATCGGAGAAATGCATGGTGGTATGTTTTCTGATTGCGGAAGGTGGGCCGAATGCGGGCAATTATCAGCGAATGGGGTCAGTTTATGACGAACACTGCTTAGATAAAACAATTGGTACATTAGTTTTTGTGAAGGATGGTAAACGATACCAGATCTCCATGACAATGCTGACCCAAACGTCTGTCGGAGAACCCAGACAGCCTTAACAAAATTTCGTTGAAAAGTGTTGGAACAGCCACCGTACAGTCCGGATTTGTCTTCCTGAAGCCCTTCACACTTTTTCCCACTTTAGAGAGTATTACGTTTCCGTTCGGACGATGAGGGGAAGGAAGCTGTGCAGGTCTTCCTTGAGAATCAACCACAATTTTTCTGTAGCGAAGACATAAGCCTACTGTTGAAACAATAGGACCTGTGTTACAACGCCCAATGCAATTTATTTCAAATTCCAGTTAAGTTATTCTTCTTATTCAACTTGTGCACTTTTCAGCTGGGTATTCCTTATATTTAAGTCATAGAAATTGAAAATTAAATATTAAAGGAGTTTGTAATAATGACTCAACAATTAATAGATTTCACTTCCGCATATGGTTTGATGAATTAATTGCTTATCTGACCAGCACTATTTGATTAAATAAAATTTTCCAATCACTAAATTGAAATATATAAAAATCCTTGCGAAGCTTTTTTTGTTGTTGCTGTGGTAATAAAACAATTTAAGTGAAGGATTTTGAAAAACGTATACGCCAAATATAATAAAAATTGTCATTATAAAATTATAAATAAATAGAGCTGAGTATGCGCAAGATATAACTAAAGAAAACAAACATCATAATTTATAAGCAGTCTGAAGTATTAATTATTTTATATTCGTCAGTATTCTTCGGTTAGCATAGCGCAGAGAGTAAATTGCCAATAATTAATTTCAGCCCCAAGCGAATGGTCGCCAATTTTTCAAACATACCCATAGTTAACCACTTAGCGGTGTTTAGTAGAGATTCAGTAAAAGATAGTACCAATCAATATTAAGCAATCTTGTCTGTGCATATTTTGTGCATCGTTGCCAAAAGTATCCACTTGACAAGATTTGTATCTTGATAACCAAAAAACATTTGTTTTTCTTTATAAGGAAATGAATTCTCCAAAATTATTTTAGAAGTGACTTCTATTTTCCTTCTGCAACCGATGGTTCTTGGAAGTATTGCATGCACAGCCTCATACGTAATTGGCAAGTCGTGAGATTAAAACAATTTTTGAGCGTTTATTTAACAGTGCGAAATCAGAGCTACTATAGAACATAATTAACCCTAATTGAACTCTGGGTCATACGGATTAAATGAAATAACCTATAAAATGATCCAAGGTACACAGCTAAGAATAACATATAGTAAAATGAACATATGCTATATGAAATACGACAAAGCAAAATGGTAACTAATTGCTTTAGAAAGAACTGAAATGAATGCTTTATTTATATGATATGCGTGTTAGGAAAAAGAAATTATTTAGAATGTGGAACTGAGTTATTTTATTTAAAGTTATTAATTATGAATTTTTGAATGGCTGTCTGAATTAAGCGACATTTTTTTTTAGTTTAATCGAGTTCAGACTTATGAGAATTTATATTGTACCTGTAATTCTCCAAGAGGAAGCATCCTTAAATGAAGGGGGACAAAGCTCTTTTCAGAATTAGTGTTTGCTTCTTTTGGTATATTTACTGCTTTTTCTGCACAATAACTTTTGTAGTTTCATGAAAATGCACAACTTAATCGAAAAACTCAAAATGTGACAGCTTGGTTATTCTATTGATATAAATATCATTTGTCTTGTTAGAAAGGAACACCTAAATTATGCAGAAAAACTCGCCCGTATAAAATATTTCAAATATTTTACATTTTAGATCATTCCCAGAAAGATTTTTTTTATTTGAGAGCTCAGTTGGATTGCTCATTAAAGTTCACTAAAAAAGGGTCCCACTCTGGTTGTTAGACTGTGGTTTTTAATGCTCTGTGATCGATTCGACTCCCCTCTTTGGAATCTAAGGATACAATAAAGCACTTTAAGCGCTAGAGGGCACTTTACATTCTCTTACACGTACACTTAACAGTATTTATGAACTTTTTTACTTTATAATTACGAAAATACTAACATCTCCAATAAAAATAATTGAAAATTCATTTTTGTGATGTCTCAGAAAACTCTGATATTTAAAAATAACACAAGAATTCATTTGCAACAACTATAAAATACTTTAATTGTATTAAAACACGCAAATTACTTCGGAATCAACTCTAAAATTACTTTCTTAGTTTTATATTATACAGGATTGGTTACATCCTGAATTTCTGGCATTGCATATTGAATATTCATTATTAATAGTGTCCAAAAACTCCAGTAGTTGAATATGAAAAGATTTTTCTCATTTGCTAATAAGAAAAAATAAACGTTTCATGCATTATGAAATGTTCAATTGAACCCTAAAATGTGCTTGCATTTTGTAATTTTAGTAACTTTGTTGCACGATTTTGACAAACAGTCAACACAAAAGTTACGTAATTCAAAGTAACTGAATTCAACTTGTTAAATTTAACATGATTAGGTTCAGCGTGAAGGGGGGGGGGAGCAGAAATCAGTCTTAATTAAAACAGTTTATTCCATCATTCTAGCAAATTCTAAGCAAAACACATATCTGTTGCCAGATACAAAATACACTGCTGGGAACCGTAAGTGCAACACCCTGAAGGAAGTACGCAAATAACATGACATTTACAACATGCATTAGCGGAGGTGAGATATGCAAATGATTAGAATTTCAGCGCAGACACACATCACGCACGCCTGTGGCACCACCTAAAAGCGTTATTTAAGGCTTGGAGATTTCGACGATTTCAAGTTCGGCAATTGTGTTTTTCTTGTAGTTTTTTCAAAAAACGATCAGTTATGTCTCGTAGAAAACAGCGATCAGCTTTTGATCAAGTATCCGAGTTCGACAGAGGAAGGATAGTGGCCTACCGAGATTGTGGATTATATTTCAGGGAAATCGGTAGTCGTGTTGGAAGAAACCAAACAACTGCAATGCGGATATGTGACCGTTGGATGCAGGAGGGTACGACGGACCGAGGTGGTCGATCACATCCACCTCAGTGCACCACTTCACGTGAGGTCAGGCAAATTGTGCGCATGGCAGTGACGGATCAATCAGTCACATCGCGAACCATAGCACAGCACATTGAGTCTGTAACTCATCACTCAGTGTCTGCGCTTACCATTCGACGCCGTTTACAGCAGAGTGGTCTGTCCGTAAGACGTCCATTGCTTGGTCTACCCTTGACGCAGAACCACAGACGTCTCCGCCGCCAATGGTACGATGAAAGAAGGATGTGGGTGGCAGAATCGAATGAAGTTGTCTTTACTGACGAGTCACGCATATGTCTGCAACACCACGATGGTCGGATTCGAGTCTGGAGACACCGTGGAGAGAAGATGCTGAACAGCTGCGTTATGCACCTCCACACGGGTTCTGCACCGGGTATTATGGTATGGGGCGGTATTGCATATTACTCTCGCACTCCTCTAGTACGCATTGCCGGTACTTTAAACAGCCAGCGCTACATCTCCGAGGTGTTGCTGCCAGTTGTCCTTCCTTACCTTCAGGGCTTGGCCACAGCCATATTTCAACAGGATAATGCGCTACCACATGTGGCACGCATTGTCCAAAGGTTCTTCGTCAATCACCAGATGGAATTGCTTCCCTGGCCGGCTCGCTCTCTGGATCTTTCACCGATAGAAAACATGTTGTCCATGGTTACTCAATGGTTGACCCAGATTACACCCCCATCTGTCACACCTGATCAACTTTGGCAACGTGTGGAAGCTGCTTCGTCTGCTGTACCCCAAGAACACATCCAAAGTCTCTTTGAATCAATGCCGAGGCGTGTGGCAGCGGTGATCTCCAACAATGACGGTTACTCTGGCTACTGATTCTGGCAGGAACCACACTTCACAGAAGTCTATAAATTTAATCATTGATACTTGGTCAACATGTTATCTACAAAATAAATTTTGTCGTGCTATCTCTTGTCTTTTTTGTTGTTGCATTTACGGTGGCCAGCAGTGTAGTTACTTTCATAAGATCATCTCGCACAGACGATTATATCGTTTTCTTAATGGTAAAACCGACACGAACCGTTGCAGCCGCATTTATCCATTTGATGACGTAATCAATATACAACTCATTTCTGTCTTTACTATTTGGTAGAAGCTGCTATGTTAGGGTTTGGGAGGGGGGGGGCTAAATTTGTGTTCCCTATGTGCAACTCCACCATTATGCGTTTTAGACAACTATATCTAAAAGGAATTTTCCATTTAGACATTAATTAAACATTTTTGCTATTTTCATCGTTAGTTTCGACTTGTGAGAAAGTAACTGAAGTAATAATTTACATAAATTGTTTGAAGCATCTCTCTTGTCATACATATTCTTTTAATACATTGTGTGTTCGGTAAAGCTCCAAATAATAAAATAAATACTAATAAAAGGTTTTTGGAATTCAATGGGGAAAAATTCAATAATTTGAAGCTATCTTTTCTGTAAGGTATTTTAAATATAAAGTGAATTTTTTATTTCTTAAAAAATACACACACATATACACACCCTGGCTTTGATACAACAACTATGTATAAGAAAACAATTCTTTACAAATATATTTTTGTTATTGACTTTTGTTTATTGTAGACATAACTGAATTTTGATAGTTAAAATAAATATTGTAGCGTAGATGGGATTCATGGACTTAATGCTAAAGAAGTAAGCAGTTCTTCAAGAGCGATGAAATTTATTTTCCAAAACAATCCTTAAAATACAGGATACAGTAGTAAGATTCACACAATAAGTTTTCAAAAGATTTTCATGCCTTCTACAGTGTTCAGACACAGCTACCAGTGTTTAAAAATACAGGTACGTTATGTTAATGGTTATCTACTAGCAACCTCTTGGTCGTAAGCAAATAAACGCTTTAACTGCCGAAGTAATAGTGACTCAGTTTCAGCAAACGATCGCAAGCGACCGGCTACCTGCTTGCGCTTTCTCTATAAATTTCACTTACGCCATAAGTCATGATGTTGTGGGGATGTTTTAGTTGTGAAGGTTGCTAATTACGAAAATTAAGTTTACATCCGCACATTAAGAATGAGCGAAGACTTTTTTGCTATAAAAATAAACATCTTTTATTTTCAGCATTAACTAAACGATAGTCAACAAATTCGTGTAACACAGGAAACTGATTTTTTTAATTCACACAGCTTGCGCGCTTGATCGTAGTTAACTACTTCGTTATTACTGCTTGGAGTTACTTTAATAGCTTTGCAAATAAAGTCATTTTGATGAAAGCAGCTTCGCCACAATGTTAAAAACTTTTACAGTAATTTCTAGAAGCATTCATATGGTAGGAAAGTCACCAAATCTGATCGCCAAAAATGATGCCAATTTGGCTGTATCTGCAATATATCATTAAGTTCCCATTGACGCCATTATAATGTAAGTGACGGCATTACGAATATTAAATTTTTTATTTTAAAATAATTGCAACACAAAGTAATATTATTTTACTAAACATGCAGATTTAAATTATTTACTCAAAATTTGAAACAATATTATTTTAGATTATTTCGATTCTATATTGAACTAGATTGGAGAAGACACGGATTGATATTTCTTTAATACCTCGAGGAATACAGTCCAACATTTTATTAACTTATATATATATTTCATTATTTTTGCACACGAGTTTTTGAGCATTAATTATAATCCAGTCAAGCTAAAATGAGCAAAAACTCCCCCAAAGTAATACAAAAAGAGATCTGAACTACACATTTTCATTACTAAATTATATCACACCAAAGTAATTCTTCTAGGAAAAATAATGATACGTGCTCTATAGACAAGAAATTTTTGTACACAAAACTCACGGTAAAACACATGTGACTATTTTATTGCTTTTTATGAGGAAATCAAAGAGGATTTTATAATTTAATGATTTCTCAAATGAGCAAAAGTGTCATCATTTCTTTTAAAATACAGAAATTATGCCATATGGAATTCAATCAAATAATTCTCAGAATTAACATAATAATATTCACCGTGCATAAAATTTTATTAAGTTATTTCCAGATATTAATTCACAATAATTTTATGGTAGAGTTGCGAGATTTAAATATATCGTTCCGTTATTGTGCTCACTATTCATTTGGCGCAATCATTTATGCTTGGCGAAAACTAATGTTTCTCTAAGCGAAAAGTTTTGGGATGATTAACCTCATTGAATGGAGTCAAAGCTAAATGAGAGTTTTAATGAGAATAGTGATAATTATATTCAAGATAATTTTAAAAAACATTACATTTCCGCCGAATAGTTATGTTCAGGTAATTTAAAAAGTTTTACCAATTATCTAGATGATTTGATAGATTTTGAATGGAATGTAATAGGATGGAAGGATAAAAACGAACTTAGAAAAGAAAATAATAAGTTTCAGGAATATAAATTTTTGTGAAAGTATCGTTCAGTATCGTGAGTGATTATTCTTGTCTTTAATTATAAAATCTAAAGTGACTTCATTTTTATAATACGGTCACAGAAGTTTTTCTGTTTCAAATTATTAAATTTTTTATATGCATGTAGTATTTACAGCTATTATGGGATAAAATTAGAAAAATGTGTACAGATTTGAAGTGGCGTGCTTATCCGGTAGGACAGAACCCGGGACCTTTGGGTCCGAAACCGAGTAACTTAACCACTACACCAAAATGATCACTATGGTGCGGAGCTTGTTACTGGCTTATATAGATTAGATTGCTACACACTCCCCTACCAGAGAGCTGGTTAGGCGAAAGATATAGTTGTTAATAGGAGCATTCAGTTTTTTTTGTGTGCGTTTGCGTCATGTTTATCTGACGAATTTTTTTCCCTTTATTGCTCTCTTTTTTGCGGGTAGATGGCGCCACGACAGATCAGAAGGCTTCGATTTCTTAGTTAAGCTAGGGTCACCAAATGAAGTAGCGCGTTTTTATCCTGAGGACAGAACCCGGGACCTTTGGGTCCGAAACCGAGTAACTTAACCACTACACCAAAATGATCACCATGGTGCGGAGGCTGTTACTGGCTTATATAGATTAGATCGCTACAGATTATATAATCAAGACAAATATAATAAAGAAAATAAATTCAAAAGTAGTAAGAGCGTGTTTCTACTGGCTTTTACCAACAAAGTTGCCGAAATAAGGTATAAATCATTGTTCTAATTAGATTTTAACGACAACCAGCAATACCCGTTCTTCGTGTTCGGATTGATCAAAATACAGTGCTGGCCACACAAAATGCAACACCCTGAATGAAGCATGAAAAACATGTGAAATTTACATCTTGCGTTGGCGGAGATGAAATATGAAAAACATTATTAGCATTATAGAGCAGATGCACGTGAAGGACGACCGTAGCATCACCCGCAAGCGCAATATAAGGGAAGAACAGATTGGGGCGATTTCAAGTATGGCAATTGTTTTTTCATGCGTTTTTTTGTTTTTGCGCAAGCTGTTTACTTATGCTTTGTGGAAGACATCAAGCGTCCTTTGACTAAGTTTTATAATTCGATAGAGAAAGGATAGTAGCCTATATGTATTGCGAAAAATCCGTCAACGTGTTGAACGAAACCAAGCAACTGTGATGCGGATCTGTCATTGCTGGAGGCAGGAGGAAACAATGGTTGGACGGGGCTGATCACACCCCCGTCGTTGCACTAATTCCCGTGATGACAGGCGGATTGTGCGCATGGCAGTGATGGATCGTGCAGATACATCACGAACCACTGCAACACAGATTCAGTCTGTTACGCATCATTCAGTGTCCACTCGTAGATGACTCGTTACTCTGACTCGTAGACGCGGCAGAGTAAAATGTCCACTAGGCATCTATTTCTTTGTTTACCCTTAACTGAAAACCACAGGTGTTCATGCTACCAATTGTGCGATGAACGGTAGACATGGACAACGAAATGGAACGACAATGTGTTTACTGACGAATCCCGCTTCTGCCTGTAACATCACGATGGTTGGATTCGAGTTTGAAGACATCGTAGGGAGAGGCTGTTGAACTTTTGCGCTAGGTATCGCCAAACTGGTTCTGCATCCGGTATCATGGTTTGGTATTAGATTCCCTGCCACGCCCATCTAATAGGTATTGCTGATACATCTATGATGTGTTAGAGCCCCGGTGGTTCTCCCATAAATTCAGCGCTTGCCATCAGCCATATTTCAGCAGGATAACGGGCTGCCATACGTGGCACGCAATGTTCAAGAGTTCTTCCTTACCCATCAGATTGAATTGCTTCCTTAGCCTGCTTGTTCTCCCTATCTATCGCCAATCGAAAACGTGTGATCCATGCTTGCACAACGACTGACCCAGGGTACACCACCTGCTGCTACACCAGATTAACTTTGGCAATATGTGGTAGCATCATGGACTTCTGTACCCCAAGAATACACCCAAAGCTTCTTTGATTCTATGCCGAGATCTGTGGCAGGGATTACAGCCAACAGTAGCGGCTACTCTGATTTTGTCATCAACCACACGTTACAAGATGTTCAAATTTCAATCGTTTGATGTTTGTACAACATGTTAATTGCCAAACAAATTTCGCAGTGATATATCTGGTCCTTCTCGGTGTTGCATTTTGTGTGGCCAGCTTGTATGTTTCAGGGAAAAATAACATATAATGCGTCAACATTTAATGTAACTTGATCTTACTTTTTATGATTCAATAAATAAGAAGTTAAAATATATCTATAACTTTATTATTATAAACCTTAATAAACTTACTTTATTAATAAATTACAACGTATTTCCTTGTTGTTTAACTTATTATTAATATTACCTTTTTTATGTAATATTGTTGTTTTTTGAAACTTTTATTATATAAACTCTATCACACTTTATTTTTTAAAAAGTTAAAATTTATTAAATTTTAACTTATATACATGCACTGAAATTTTCACTAAATGTATTGTTGGTTTTTCCCAATCAATAAAAATTCAGATTGTTACTTCAGAAAAATATTGATGCCAGTTATATTTTTAGTTAGAAATATAAAACTACAAATGTGTGTGTGATAAATATAGCAACACATCCAGTACTTACTAATTTTGTATATATTCTTTATTTATAAATTTCTATAATTTTATGGAATTTTTTCTCATTAACCTTATAAAAATAAGGTATATATTAGAGAAAATTCATACTAAAATAATAAATACTTTTTTCAATGCACATATATTGTTCTAAACACAATTTACTAGCAATTTCTCTAAACAAGTTCTTATCCTTGTTCCTTAATTCATAGCAATCAGTATGTCTAATCAAATTTCCAATAGTGCTGGAAGAAAGCTCTAAGCACGCCCGGATTGGCAGTCACGTAAGAACACAAGATCAGTTGCTGAGCAATCATTGTATGAGCAAATTGCTGAGACATGTTTGTGAATGTTACTTTATTCTTTTTCTACTGTACAAAAAAAACGTAGTTATTATAAGTAAGGTTTTATTCAATACCTTAGGAATTACATGAATCTTATTTTTAACAATACTGGGGGACTCTAATAATCAAAAATGAAATTTCAAAATGATATGTATATACTTCACTTGTATTGAAAATCTATTCTGCTATAAGGTTTCTGTAACTTCATTCAGATTCCAGTAAAAATGAAAACTTTTGCTGCCTTTATTTCACAAATATTTGATAAAGAAATTTTCATCTTATTTTATGCAGAATATAAAGTCAAATATTTTTCATGGGCAAGGATTTCGGGCATATTTTTTTAGAGACAATCCTGACAGTTCCGGCACAATATTCTTGAATTTTATTTGATCACCAAGTGTTATGATATAGATATAAATTCAAATATACCGTATGAGCTGTTTTAATAAAAACTCTGTATTCAGTTACATTTATTGAAATTATTGTGTTTACTTACACAATAATTTCGATAATTATTATTTTTATTTTAAATTTTTATTAAATTTTTCACTTTTTGGAGATGAAGATAACAAAATATTGTACATTAATAGTTAAAAAAAACCTCGTTTATAAGATGTTGAAAGACGCCATAGAATAAGAATATTATTTCTCATATGTTTTTCTTTCTTCTTATTTAATTTTGTTACGGAATAGAACTTGCAAATATCACTGTATCTACAGTAAAGAGAGACAGATGTGAAGATATAATTTTTAAGATCTATTTTCATTTTCCTAATCAAAATGTCTTATGTACTTATACGCATGAAACGGTTTATCTAACTTCAAACCCTAAAAAAAATAATAAAACTTCTTTGCTTTTGATGAAGCTTCCACCCAGCTAAGCTTGAAAGAAACACAAATGGGTCTTCTCAGGACTCTCTCCTACGTCAATCTCGCTGTGTGATTGGTAATAAGCATAATGCACATTCAGAATCGTTTATAAACTTCCTTGGGAGCTTCATGGTATTGCAATAGGTAATCATCTCATTATCCTCTCTTCAAATTTTGTTTAAATAGTAATACTTATTTGTATATGGGATGGTTCGTTCAAAAGGCGAAGTCCTCACATTAAATTTCATAAAGAATCCTCAGAGGTTAGTTAGAGGAAAACATGCGTGAGAACTAACTGAAGTTTATTTGCTTGGCATTTTATATTCTTGGATTAATTTTTTTCCCCTAGAGAAGAGGTTTCACAATCTTAGAAACAATTTAATACTTGAAGAATTGATTTATCGCGATGTGATAATCTGTAGTCTATAATTCCCCCCCCCTTTTAAATTCCTTATTTATTTCATTTTTTTCCCCTATGAGAAGTGGTTTCATAAGTTAGAAGCTATACACCATCTGAAAAATTGATTCATTGATTATAAGAGAGAAATGGAGAATATATATATTGTATGTAACATGACGTTCTTTCATGCGTTAATGGATGCGAGATGTTTCATCTGAAGAAAAAATAGACACAAAAAAGTACATTATTTACTTTCTTTAAATATATATTCATGTCCAAAATTAAGGTCACAAATATAAGATCTAGGAAAACTGATGAACTATTCTTTGTGCTGCCGCGAAATTTGGCACAGAGACATCTTACAATGTCATAAAGAATATAGCAACATAACAATATGGAAAAGATTTAATTGTCAATAAAGGTACAAGTCATATCAAAAAGTGTTTAATCAGGAATTAGAGATAAGGCATTTACTTCGGAAAAAGTCTATTTAACATGGTGTGTGACCACTGTAAAGTACAATACAAGCCTCAAAATAAGCTGCCATACTGTTTATGACGATATCAATAAGTATTTGTGGCAACAAAGCCCATTTGTTCGAAAATGGGACATTTAATTCCTGGAGGGTCTTGGGATGGAAGCTACACTAAGAAATGACTTTTCTTAGACCATCCCAAGAATATTCAATAGAATTGTGATCCAAAGACCTCGAGGGTCGACCATGTGATGAATATTCATTCCTTAATGAAATTCATCAACAATGTGAGTTTTGTGTGACCGTGCATAATTGTCCGTGCATTTTGGTCCATAAAAATGTAGACCAAATCCAAAGCACCCAGAAAAACTTCACATAGGCTTCCAGGACATCATCCCTATAGCGCTGTGAGAGTAGACAGTACCCGCATAAAAAACGTTCAGTGGTGTACGACTGCCCAACACTATGCCACTACACAGAAGGATTTCTTTATCACCGAATCTGTCGAATTTAGTTACACAGATGGGATGAAAGCGAGTTCCATTTTCTTTCCGAGTGAAGAGTCGACAAGGATCACTTTGGTGAATCTTGACTCGTCACTGAAAAGAACACGACACCATTCTTGTGGTACCCACAGCTGATGTTTTCAGCTCCATAATACCCAGTCTTTTCTGCTGGATGCAGTCAAAGAGACGCATCAAATTGTACGCCAGGCGGAAAGGTCAGTCTCTGTAAGATGGCTGTAGACTGTTTGTCTGGAAATTCTTCCGGGCACAGCAGCAAGGTCACGAGAAAGCTGAGAAGCCGTTGTCCGCCTATATCATCATGCGCTTAACCCTCTCGCTGCGTAGTTATATTATTAAATTATCAAAATAGGTTCAAAAATTGCGTATTGTTTTATTACGTATTTCAAATCTACATTTTAGAATTAAAATATAGAAAATATTTTTTAAAAAAATGTTTTTATTTCAAAATATAGAGTTAGATCATAAAATTATGAACAGATAAAATCATAAATGAAAACAAACAGAACAGCACGGGTTGCACAACTAAATAATCGGAAAAAATGCATACTCGCGGAAATCGCGGGATGCGCAAATTTTGCTACATCTACGTTGCCCGTGGAAATCGTGGGATGCGCAGAGAGAGGGTTAATGCAAAGTAGCGATCCTGTGCAGATGTTGATGCTCTGTGGTGACCTTAGACAACCTTCCTGGTGGCAGTACCGCTTGTTTGGAGTTGATTCCATAACCGGGAGACCACTTTCGGGTCACTTGTAACCATCGGTTCACCTCCACTTGACTGACCAGTTTCAAGCCTGCCAACCCCGGCTCTCCATCTCAAGAAATCATCTAAACGATTATGAAACGTCACTATTACTGCAAACAGGCTAACTTGTTTGTTTTAATGCAATATTCACAAAACTGGGGCAAAATTTCCATATTCTTGAAAGGTCTCAATCCAATATTCCTGCAAAAACTAACACTAAACAACGTCTTTTCCTACACTGAAGGTTGATATTATACCACCCTTCTTCAAAATATATAAAATACAAATTCTATCAGTTTTAATGGAGGCATTTTAAGATTATGACGAAAAATATGTTTGAGACCTTAATTTTGGACATGAGTATATATATCTTCTCCAACTTATTTTAGAAACATCTTTCTGTGTTGTATTGGGTATAATTGCACATATTCCAGGCAAAAGCTGTACCAAGTCCCCGAACCCAAAACACTTTACGAAATCAGGTGCTGTAATTGAGTCTTCCCTATCTAACCCCATACATTTTGAAGGATGGTCAAGAGAATACTGAGTAGAATTACAAATAATAAAAGTTACGAAACATTTCTGTCCCTTGACAAAAGGTAGATTTAATGTATCCACTATTGAAGTCTACAGTTGGTGTTTTGGATACCTATAATTTATTTTGATTGACTTTTTTATTATTTGGCATATAACCTGATATCGTGATGGTTATTTTTTTGGCCTGAATACTTGAATAAGCACTTACTATGATAATCTAAGCCATTTTCTAAGCTTACGTGAGTCACATCGCTTAAGATGACACAGTTTTGCATATCACCTAGCTTGTAATATGGTGTACATTTTAGAGATAAAGAACTATTTTCGCGCATGGGCGTGAATTCTTTCAACCACTGCTCGCACCAAATCTTCCTTAATTAGGAATGTTGGCCTCTCGCGATTTATTGTGGAAATTGTTATGCATCGCGCATTACTCATCGTATTGCTGTTGTGCACCTCACATATCTGAAGGGTGAATGAGCGTGACTGAAATGCCCTTTTGCCATTAAAAACTTAATCATAAACCTATTTAAAAGATTCCTTTATCTTAAAAATTAATATGCTTGACAACAACCATATAAGCTGCCCCTGCGATTAAAATTTCGTTTCATTTTAAGCATGGTATGTGTCAATTACCGAGACACATGCACTTTTCTACAAGCACATGGAATTTTCTCAGCTGCAGCCAACTGGATCATACTTTAAAAATATATCTTGTAATTATAGAAGCAAGAGGGCTTAAGTTTAATCTTCCTTTTTCTTTATTACAAGTACAAGATAAACTTAAAAAGCTGATCGAAAGCTATCTCTGTTGTTTGCCTGTTCAGTGAGACAGGGTGAGGTTATATGGGAAATCTCTAAAACTGTTAGTAATCTTTATGAGTTTAGGTAAAGAAAGAGCAAAATAAAATTTTACATTTTCAAAAGCTTAATATGCATGAAAACAATCATATCATGAGGCACTTCTTACGCATGAACAACAAAATCACAGCAACTTGAAGTTAGAGTTAGTTTACTATCTGTTATGTACTACAGGACATTGATCGTTGATTTTTGCAATTGCCATCAATTGATTGAATTTGAATGTCTATGCAGTTGTAATCCCGCATTACACATGCAAAGGAAGGAGGTTCTACCCAATACATTAGAATGATTTGAAGGCAGTTTCATTGATCACAAAGTAATATAATATAGATTTCTATTAAAATTTCTGACATAATCTTGATTTCCAATGACCTATTGCAGGAGAAATGACTCCTGAAGGAAGTATATGGCTGTACGGGAGCTAACAATGCATTAAAAGGATTGAGTAACTACCAGAGTTCATAATATTTAATTTTATTGCAAATTGTTTCTTACATTTTGGTGTTATTGAAATAAAGACCAAGTAAGAAATATTAAAGCTTTAAAAAGATTAACTTTTTATTTGGCGAAATAAGTATAAAAACTCTCCTTCAATTTCTTCCTATTATTTAAAAATATAATTCTTTATTTTTCAGTCACTGGACACAGTTTTAGTTATGAATGTTAAATGCATAGTTTGTGAGGAGTATTCCTAAAAATCAATTTAATGTGTTTGCTTCGATATCATTATCTATCTTAAATTCTCCCAACAAAATCATATTTGCTTTTGAGTCATTAATTTTTAAAAAAAAGTAAGATATTTTGACCCTAGATGGCAGCACGATTAATTTTCGAGTTCTGAAGTCAATTTTCAACGAGAATTTCGTTTTTACTAAGCAAAGAAAAAGAAGGAAATTTAACAGATTTTTGGGAAGTTGATACACATTAACAATTCAGAGAATACAAATACGTTTATCTCGTGAGAATAAAAGTTTTTTTGTTCTTTTTCAAGAACATTTTTATTAAAAAAGTTTTAAAACACCTTCCTACATTTCCAAAAATAGGAATATCAAAAATAGACAAAGCATTTACGAATTTCAATACTTTCCAATAATTTAAATTACAAAATTTTTCAATGGAATCAAAAAGACTATTTTTCCGTTAACCTAAAGCTAGAGATAACCTAAAATAGCAGTACGTATATTCTTTATTTTAAATTATAATATATATGTTATTCATATATATGTAAATAAATTTCTTATATTTATGTTGCTCTCAAGCTGAAGAGACAGAGTGTACATTTACGTCGCACTATCGAGCTACACGAGGCCTATTGGTGACTGACCTTGTAATTTTGAACCACAATTAAGTGACGAGGACAATACCTGAGTTGTCATCCCTCTCTCCGAGCTTCCAAACCACACCAACTGAAGGACGTTTGAACCTCGACATATTTAACGTGCATCGGGTCCCTTTGCAAGACGTATTTTCAGTGGTACTAGGCTCGAACTCATGATTACTAGGTTACCACGGCCACGAAACCCAATTGAAAATTGACCTCTTACATCGACAAATATGTATAAATATGTTTAAGTGAATTGAAAAAAAAAATGTATTCTTGAATAAATTGTGTGAGTTGAAGGGGAAAAAAATTACAATATGTAGTTTAAGCGAAAGAAAAATAATCTTTATTATTATTTCTCACTTTGAGTATTAAAGTAGATAAATTAATATTATTATTTAAAAATGAAATAATGATACATGTAACTAGCTGCCAGCTGTTATGTGACGGGTCATCCTAATAGGGACGACATTGCTTTGAACTATCGACTTTTGGGCCAGAAATCGTTTTCTATTTATAATGTGTTCTACGACTAAGCTGTAAGAAAATTCGTTCTCATTCCTTTCATATGTACTCTATTGCATTTAAATCGATGCATTAATTTAGATTTGAGTAAGTAAGTAGAATTTTCATGGGATTGATAAAATATCGTCACAGAATTCAAAATGGATGTAGAAAGTAATATTAACGTCACACTATAAGGCTGTACGGGGGCTATTGGCTACGAACTTCGTAATTTTGACCCTCGGAGAAGTAACAAGGACGTCATCTCAACTGGCACCCCCCTTCTAACTTCCACGTCGCTACAATAGGTAATTAGTTCGTAGTAGGCGTGTCATGAGTTCGAGCCTAATACCACTGAAGATCTGCCGTGCAGAGGAGGCCGGTACACCTTAAATATGCCGAGGCTCAAACATCCGGTTTAGATGTCATCTCCTCGTCACTTACCATGGATCAAAATTACGAGGTCCGTCACCAGTAGCCCTCATGCAGCTTTATAGAGCGACGTAAATTTTTTCTCACTCTCCTATAACTTACATATCACGTGAAAGGGAGGACGTAGGAGCTTCGACTGATTTAATGTTCAGCGGCCCCTTCTACATGGCGGGCATTCAGCAGCACTACATTCTAACTCATGATACACAGCCCAAGTCTGTGAACTTGACCCCTAGTCTACTGCGGCTCAAAATGGCTGGTGGGCTTGATTTGATCGACGTCGCAGCTTAAAGCAACACGAGGGTTATAGGCGATGAGCTTCATGATTTTGAACCTCCGTCAAGTGACGAGGACGCCATCTGAGCTGGCCATTATAACGTGGGAGCTCGAATGAGTGAGTGAGAGTTATAATAACGTCGCACTATGAAGCAACACTAGGGCTACTGGAGACGGGCCTCGTAATTTACGTGAGGATTTTCAGCCCAAAAAGATTTAACATGCATCAGCCCGAGTCCTTAATGGCACCAGGACTCGAACTCAAGACTCGTTGACCACGAGTCCGTGACCATGACTATTAGGCTACCCCGGACATAAATTGTTGTTGGGCTAAAATATCAACCAATAGGTTCTAAATTTACTATAAGCATCATATTCGTTCGGAGCATAAGACGTTAGACAAGTCTCCAATTATACAGTGGTATCACTGTACTGAACTGAATTGTTGTTGGGTCAGTGAGTGAGTAAGTGAATTTTAACGTCGCACTGTTCAGCTACACGAGGGCTTTTGGCAACGGACCTCGTCATTTTGAACCATGGTCAAGTGACGAGGACGACACCTGAGCTAGCACCACTCTCCTAACTACCACACCACACCAACGGGAGGATGTTTGAGCTCTCGACAGATTTTCCGTGCATCGCTCCCCTATACGGCGGTTCTTTGTGGCACTGGGCTCGAACTCATGACACGCTAGCCATGATCCGATACCTTAACCACTTCGCTACCGCGGCCACTAAATTGTTGTTGGAGAAAGAGCCTTCATAATGAAAAAATAAGAAATTATTTGAATATTTCTCGTATCTATATCCATGTAAAATAAATATAATAAATTAGAAATCGACCAGATGAGACTTTGTAAGGGTATTTCAAATTTCCTTAAAACTTTAAAATCGAAAATTTTTTCCATTTAACGAGAAATTTAACTGTCCCTGACAGTTATTCCAATAGTTTTTTTTGCTGCATTCCGTTACGCTCAAAACATTTCATTTATAATTAATTATTTACTACCTTTTCACCATCCAAAATACCAAAGGGGAAAATCTCCCCGCAGAAATAAGGGCTTCGAATTCCAGCCGTGGAACAGCTTGAATAAAATGGAATAGAAACATCGGAATATATATAGTTTATTTCATGCACTGTTTCAAGTCAAGCCGAAACCGGAAACTTATTTATTAGAGGCAGTTTCAAGAAGAAGAAGCGACGTAAAAGAATATTGCTTCTGATTCGAAGCAAAAGGGAAAGGACGGAAAATTATGAATCTGGAAACTCAGGCGTGAAGGATGAAGCTATCTAAAGTCACTGGAGAAAGTTGTGGGAGAGCCTTAACTTTTATCGGGATGAAATATAGTCACGCTATTGCTCATTTACACTTTGTTTCCTTTCGCCCATAGGGCAAGAACGGAAAATTGGGAAATATTTGCAATGATCACTGCTGGGTTGGCATTTTGTGTTCGCAATGAAGGGTTCAAAATAAAATTTGAATTTGAAATTTATTTGTTAGTTATCCTGAATTCTAAATTTTTTTTTCATATTGATTTTTAGGTTTAAGTTTTGTATATGATTTATGTTTAATGTATCTGACTATTCTAAAATTGGGAATTTTGCCAAATATTGACAATTTTTTTTATGATTTTATTTTATCTACCATCTTATTAGCCTTACAAAAATACTAAGTTTATCATTTTCCGTTCACTAGAACAAACACTACAAGTTTTTTTAGTAAAAATAGATGCCATTACTTTAAGCAAGATGTCATACTTTAAAATGCGTTTTACTTGAAATGTGTGTGTGTGTTTTTTTTAAAAATACTCAAACGGGGACAGTGATTGCTCTAAAAGTTTTGAAAATAATTAACTGAATTTTTTGTGTGTATGTTCTGTATAATAGTAGAAGTGTTTTAATCTTCAGGTTTTCAATCACTGTTTTATTACAAAATTTATAGTCCCTTATGTTAATATAAACACTGTTATTTTAAGCAATTTCATATAATAACTAAGATAAAGTGCTCTAGTTTTTGTAAAAATTACAATATAATTTCAAAAATGAATTGCATAGAAACACATCAGAATTTAAAAATTGAAAATTTGGTCAGAATGGACCCCGTTTATGTTATTTTTTGCAAATTTTTACCATTTTTCCCCATTTTAATAATAATAGTTTCTTTTTTCTTAATTTTAGTATATTTTTCTTAAAATGTACTGAACAAATCTAAAAACCACAAAAAAAAAAACCCATATCTAAATTTTCTTAAAAGAAGGTTGTCTCAAGTAGTAGGATACCTAAATAATGTGTTAGATATAGGAAATTTTTACGAATATTCTATTGCAAGATCTTGTAAGATCATGTAAGATTTATTTTTGTAGACTTTTAATGCAACTTTTATCTTTTATTTATCAATTCCCTGGCCATTGACCATTACACCTAGGCAACGAGCAATTCAATACTTTCTTACAACACAATCCAAATTCGTAAGTGTAGAGCATAGGTCTAAATGAGCAGAGTTCATGACTTGTCCAGAATATAACAAAACACATAAAAGTGAGACAGTTAAATTAAAACGAAACAAATGAGCACAAAGACAGTCGTGTCCACTCAATAGTCTAAACTTAGCCACAGCAGTAGCACGAGGAGATTCCGAGAAAAAATCAGGTTTTATAATAACACCATTTTATGTTACTATAACTAAACTCAGTGGCGCAACAGCCCTTGAGAGCCAAGGCCTACTCTGCCCATCTCAGTTTTCGTGACTTTAGCCACTGAGATGCCTGGTCAGGTGGTCAGTCTGACGTGAAACATCCCCCGTTTAGTTCCCAAGCAAGCTTGGCTCTCAATTATCGACCGACAGAAGGGATGAACGGCTGACTTGATCTTTCCAAGCCCGGGATTTGAACCCGGATGAAGTGGAATGCGATGTGGAAGTGCGATATGCTGCCACTCAACCACTGGGTTTCGTTTAATGCAGTGCTTCTCAAACTTTCAATATTTGTGACCCAGTTTTGTTTTAAATCATAATTTCCATCGCGCCCCCCTTCCTTACAATAACAATACATTGAATTAAATTTTTCTATGCTTTGGCGCTAAAGGTACAATACGACTTTAACCTCTTAAGTTTCGCCGGCGTGTATAAACGTTTCGCTCACCCAAAGTGTTAATTGCTGTGGACGTATATATACGTCTTTCCAAAATACAATCTTTTCTGTGCACTGCTATCCATAAAATTATTCCGAAGACTTTGGAATGCATAAACGGACCTTGACAGTGTTTGCGTAGGACTTACTTTTTTCAGAGGATTTACTTATTTATTCCTTCACTGAGTAATTATTAAACTTGTTCTTATAGTATTGTTTAAATTAAGTATGAGATACGCTGTGCAGTACTGATACATTTATAAGTTTATTATTTCAGTGTAAGTATGTATTTTATTTTTTATTATGCCAGAATGTATTTTGAGATTGTATACATTCAGTAAATTAATAATTTTTTTAAAAAATAATTATTTGCTTACGACTTTTCAATATGCTTGCGCCCCCCTCTTTGAGTTACCATGCCCCCCTAAGGGGGCGCGTCCCACAGTTTGAGAAACGCTGGTTTAATGTAACTTCTTTGGAAAAAAAAACTAATGAAGTTATATTATATATTCTCCCCTTTCTTCGATTATACAAATAATAATACATTAACATATTAACGATAAAAAAAACTTTGAAAGTTTTCATGCAAAATTTTAATGAATTAACCATTACTGAAATAGTTTTATTATTATTTGTGTTTAAATAATTCAAAAAAAGTAATGAAATGAATTTTACTTCTTAATAACGTTGCATAGCTGATCGTTTTTAACATATAGGAAAGGTCCGACAATTAACAGGCATGTTCTTTCGGAGGAAATGATGCAGATACTGTAGCCGTGTGGGCATGGTCACTAATTCATAGTCAACGTTGTCGATTCACGATTTCGGAAACTAGTGTAGAGGGGCTGATGGACGTTAAATCTGGTGAGGCTCAAAGTCTTCCCGTTTTCATGGTGTGGAATTTTTGAGGGCCAACTCAAGTGTCGTCTTTATCATTCGATCTCTTTTTAAAATTATGGGGACTCTCTCTAATAGCCCACAAGAACTTTCAAAGGGTGATATTAATTAACAATTAATCAATATCATGTTTTCATTATTATCCACATTCGAAAACATATTTAATTATCCGTGCTAATAACACTCGTGTTGCTTCTGAATGAGACTCAAATTAAATCAAATCAGAGTAAAAATTAATTTATTCCTTAAATCTCTTAAAATGACAAAACATTTTCTTTTAACAGGTAACAATTTCATACGTAAAACCCACAACAGCACAAAATGAAAGCTCCCTCATAATATAAATCCGTATGTTTCCAATGTAATATACAATTACTGTCAAGCTTTGACTCTCTTGTTGCTTCCCTACAATATCTTTACATAAGCAGGAAAAATCTTTTAGAAGTTTCTGGAGTTTTTTCTACAAATAATCCTCCTAGATTCTTCTAGAATTTTCCAATTGCACCAACTTTTGCCACCAAACTTGAAGATCATATTTGTTGGCAAGGTGAGTTCTATTCACTTAGCATTGATGAAAGGACCTACAAATGACTTTTCGGGTCACAATATCTTTCAAAAGTGAAGCGAATAAATACCGACACCACCATGCCAATGTAAACATTGAGAGCTCAACGTGCATCGGCCTCTGTACACGTTCAACTTTTAGCGAAACCGTGACTTTAAAGATGCAACACCGGTTACCTGAATTAATAATTATGAATACTCGGCTACCACAGCCCAGGACGATTTGTAACATGTATATGGAAACACATATATGAAGTAAACATTTTCTAAAAGTTTTACTCTAAACATTTGAAATCAATATAAGAATAATTTTATTTTAAGAATCTATTATTAGTAACACAATAAATACGAGTTCTTTGAAGCTTTCAAATGATAAAATTTATGTCGTCGAAAATTAATTTTAATGATAAATTTAAAATCTGAATATGTGATTAAACTAATGGTATTTCAGACGGTTTTTACATTAACAATTAAATATTGCATGGATGTTCTTCAATGGAATTTACTAAAAAGTAATACAATGCTCTATATTACTTTTCTTTCTCTCTAAATAAAAAGATTTTCGTGATGCTGTTATTAATTTATTACGTACTAATACAATAATACCTTTTTAAATAACTCGCCAAATTTGTAACCATGATTTCGAATGTGTAGCACGCGCTGAATTGTCACCCATGTGCTGCGTTTCATTTAATTTCGCCAATACGGTTGCGATAGTACATTATTGCAAGCTCTGGCAGAAAAATATCTCAACGATTGCCTCGACTAGAATCACTGCGTGAGAAGAAAGGCATTGTCTTAAATGAAGAATTATTAACAACCAACGGAGCTAAATGCTCAACTTTCCAGGAAGCTGCAGGTTTACCGAAATCTGAAGACTTTTATCAATGAAGTGTTTGAAAGGGCAGCTTTAGTGATGAATTTAACCAAAGAGGAGAGCCAAGAGCGAATTTTGTGAAAAAATAGAACAAATAAATAAAACTACACAATACATTTAAATTACAGTTTTAAAATTTCAGCAATGAGTATGAACATTAGTATAATTTGTACAAAGGGGGTTGGTCCACAATTAGACGGACAGGGTGTTCCCCCAACTCTAGTAAAACTAAAATAAGTGAAACCAGGAGCAAAAAACGATAAATAAATAAATACAATGAATACGTTTTTTGTTGCTTCAATTAATTCGACATTAAAACCTTTCTCTAAGTTAATACACAAAGACAATGAGTTCAATTATTTAAAATATTTAATGAGATTCCAAACATAAAAAAACCAGCGAAAGCAAATGTAGTTGAAGAACTTTTTCAAAGAGAATAATACAAGTGCAATTAATTGTCAACAATGAGCTAATTAGTCGTCTTCAAACACGAAAGAGAACATTGATTTTTTAAAACAAAAAACAAAAACCTTCAGTAATTGTCAAAAAATAAAAATAAGAAATTCATCTTTAATCAAAAATGCTTCGTGACATCTTCGAGAAGAATTAATCTATTTTTGCTGATGATTAAAAAAAAACAAAGAAGCGCGCTTTCTCAAACAAGTTTCTTATTGTATTTTGTCAGTGTTTAAGACAGAGTACATGGATCTCTTAAGTCGCATACTCAAGATATTATTAATGAACCAAGAACTGAGGTGAAGTAACTACAAAAGACTGCCGAAACAAGGGAAACACACGCAAGGCAGTTTTTTTACTTTCCATATTAATTAGTGCTTAGCTTCTACAAATATTTTTTTTTTTGAGCATCATCAAATGGCATTTAAAAATTGATTCTTCTGTAATGTTAAATTAAGATCTAGTATATTAATCACACATAAAAAAAGAAGATTATTATATAGGTTTCCTTTATCTTACCGGAAAGAGTATTTACTCAACCGACTTCAATTCGGGAGGTGTTAATTTCTTTCCAGGTAAATAATTGCGTTTAAAGTAAACAATTAGAACGTTACAAGAAAATACATGGAAATTATATTGGGATATGTATGTAATGAAGATAAAAAAATCAAGGCAACTAATTTCTAATTATGATGAGCTTTAATTAAAGGAAAATATGACTAAAGTTAAAAGAGCAATTACAAATATTATCGATAGCTTTAATTTTATTTAAAGAATTGGAAGATATGATAAATAATTATTCTTACAAACAAAATGCTGAAATAAAACTTATATTAAAATTATATCAAAGGTTAGAAAAATTCAGAATTTTTAAATATGTGATTGTGTACTAATTAAAATTTTTAAACTTACAAGTTAAGATTTTGGATTTAAATATTTTTTAAAAATTAAAATCTTTTATTTTAATTGTAAGTTATTTTTTAAAAAAATTGCATTGTATTCTCAAAATTGCACTGTTTTATTACAATTAATTAATAAATCTTATGATATTGTAGGTCACTTATTTTAACTACAGAATAAATCTTTTTCTCTCTTCTATTTAATTACCATTTATTCTAAAATTTTGAGTACATCCTTTCAGTAAAAAATATTTTTGTTTCAAAATATTAGATCAAATTATTTAATTATTGATTAATTTTTAAAAAAATTATAAATCAGTTCTTTTTGTAATACAATTATTATTTTTGTTGCAGATCGATTTTATTAATTGCAGATCATTTTAGCCGTAGATCGATCATTTTAACTGTATATTAATTCCTTTAATTGTACATCGATTGTTTCAGCTCTAGATAAATTTTTAAAATGCTGATTAATTATTTTAACTGTAAATTATCTCTTTTGCTAGTATAATAATTCTTTAGAAATAAATTAATTTTCTTAACTTATACCTCTAAACAATTTTAATTTTATACAATTTTTTCTTTTATTGGAAATATACCTTTTAGGCTCATTATTTTTAATTTGTAATATGTTTTAAGCGTATTTTCTGTGTCCCTTAATTTTTAACATCAAGAAAGTGTTTTATTTTAAGTTCTCTAAAAAAGGCATGTTACAGAGTTGTCTCTAGGCTTCAAGGACTCATTTGACATTTCTCTCATTTGAATCAGGTTAATTCCCAATGACGGAATCAAAACTGCAGAAAATGCACTCGGTAACGGTAACGGTAACGGTACGTGGAATCTTAGAGAAATCTCTATCTTCCAAATGCACTCTAACCACATTTTAAATCCCTTGGATTTAGAGATAAAATCAGCATCTTAAAGGGGATTCTAAGAGGATTAAAAATCCTGTTATTCGTCCTCCAGTTATATTTCGCATAGAAAGTTGCTGATTTACATGAAATATTATTGATTTACTTTGGAAGTTACGAGATTCCCGAATACTTCATTAGAGTTCGCGATATTCTTTAGGACAACAAATACACTAAAACAGTAATAGACTATGATAGAATGGAATACGTGTGAAGAAAACTATGCTGCTTCTTTTATTTATATTTACGATGATCTTGATTAAAAATTGCATACATATATATTTACTTTTCAATTTAGTATTTTTCCGTTTCGCCGGCGCTAGCGATTAAGGCGCCAGAAATGATATAACAGACACCCCCCAGGATGTCTTAAAGCATGAGTCAACTGGGCCCGAGCCCAGGGCCACGGCCACAAAGGGGGCCTCGTCTCGTTCTCGACTCAGCTTTAATAAGATCATAATTCGAATAATTTCAACCCTCACGTATTATTTCTTGTTGTATTTTCCGAAAAATTAGGAATTTCGAACGATACCATGTGATATATACATGTGATTACAGACGTCCATGTACAGGCCTAGGCCTACCACCATACACCTTTTAAGGGTCATAGGTGGGGCCTACATTTGAAGCCTACATTTGAGGCCCAGGGCCTCAAGAAGTCTCAAGGCGTCCCTGCAGACACCAAACAG
This sequence comes from Trichonephila clavata, assembly GCA_019973975.1. Taxonomy (NCBI): domain Eukaryota; kingdom Metazoa; phylum Arthropoda; class Arachnida; order Araneae; family Nephilidae; genus Trichonephila; species Trichonephila clavata. The sequence continues at coordinate 33,970 of BMAO01014445.1, read as the reverse complement.
AATATTCGCGCTGGTAACCTTTTACCAACGCATTTTCAAAACAAGTCACGGTCTTTTCTTATCAGTAAAATCTTTTTCAAAATACGTCAAAATTTGACGAAAAACCAATGAGAGCTAACCTTTTTAAATTTTGTTTGTGTATATTGTATGTTGTCACCAATAAAGTCTGCTTGGCGAGATTTGCGCCGGTGAAACGGAAAAGTAACTTAGAGTTTAACTTAATCTAAAATTAAACTTAGATCTTTTTGTTTGAGTAAAAAAAGCTTTAAAATGCGTTAAGTTACTTATTATTAATGCCTTTATCATGGATTTCTAAGGCATTATATTTATGGATTTTGTGAGATAGGGAGCAAAAAAGACTATTATTATGACACTAAAGCATTAAACGTTCGTTAAATATAATGTTTATGGAAATGGAACCGTTGTGATTTGTACCCCATTGTATGTAAAGGATTATGCTTGCTAAATCTGTTAAGGTTCGAAGTCACTTTGCCGTAGAATAGAAAAAGTGTAGATCAAATCTCGACTTCATCATCTTAATACAGCTCACATTTGTTAAAAAAAAGTTTTGAAATTGTATAAATCTACAAAGAATGAATAATTAGAATTTTTTATACTTATGTATTATACTGTCGACCCATTTCGTCAAATCAAAAGATATCGACAAATGCCATGACAAAGCCATTTCTGCCAAACCGCATGGTCAAACATAATAATAATGATGACAGCATTTGGCAACATTTTTTTAAGTGGTAACGTTCTTTAATTTTTCGAAATTAATTGACGGTATAATATGTGTTCCAAAATTTTTGTTTAAAGTTGGAGTACTTTAAAGCAATACAAAAAAAAACATTTATGTAACATCTTTTAAGTTTCATTAGTAAGTTATTACTTTTTAAAAAAAAAAATTCTTTTAAAAAAATAAAGTTTTTTAAAAAAAAAAATGCAATTAAACATAACAGTTAAAATATTCGCAATTTAATTCCTTTAAATCTCAATATCGTTTAAAAGATAGATTTTATATGTTTTAAATAATTTAATAAAATTCCAAGTAAATTCGAATTTTTAATTATATATTTCAGACCTTTTAATTCTAATTTGATTCCAGACGAACCAACACACATAGCTCCTACATAAAACTAAATAATACGAGGATTTTGAAATATTACATTTTTTCTCCTTCAAATGTTGCAATTTTGGAATATAAAGTTATGTTTTGGGTTAAGTACTCGAAGCTTCACTTTATTTTTTTGTTTTCGGAGACGTCCATTTTTCACTCTGCCGCTTGCTATCATGCATTATACAATAGTTTGCATCTTTTCGTGTTTCTTATCCTGGGAATATATTTGCGGAGTGTAATGATTTATGGTTGAAGTAACAGGTTACATAATTTTGTTTGGTACTAGTTAGGCAGGCAAAATATGGGTTATATTTTACCAGAATACATTTTTCACTGTAATCATTTTTGAAACATGAGAACTCCCTTTATCCAGACTATATTTGTTTTAAAAATAAGCATGTTACATGATGCATTGCATTTTTGTATGAGTTCCTTGTACTAATTTGCTTCAAATGGCATGCACAATCATTTTTCTTATAGTTTAACTAGCTGGTATACCCGTTCTTCGCCCGAGTGAATTGAAAAATTAAACAATACAGATTGAAGGATAAATAAGTTTTTAATGAGTTATTTGAAGTGAATTGCAAATTAAACAAAAAAAAAAAAAGCTTTTTTCAGATCTCCAGCTGAACAAAGAAACCATATTTGTTAAATTTAAAGTCTGAAGGCCTAATAGCTGATAAAGAGAATTCCTTTTTTATTTATAACGCCCCGTAACTCTCTTGTGGGTCGATTTTTGAAAACACCTTCCTAAGCTAATCTCTGCTTAGTAAAAGTAACACATTATTACAAATTTTGTGTAATGAACGCTTAAAGTAGAGTAAATAATTTATATCTGGATGTGTAATACGTTAATATTACTTTCTGTTGTATTTATTTATGCTAAAATTATAATATTCACAAGCAACGCCGTTCCATACATTATAATGACGATTCAATGGAAGCATAGCTAAATGTTGGTGATAGAGCCAAGTTGGCATCATTTTTGGCGATCATGTTGGCAACTTTGTGATTGATTGAACAGCGCAGAAGTTGATATGCTGTAGCACTACCTGGTGGGGAGCTGCAACAAAGAGGAAAGCACAAAAACCTTATCCATAATATATATATATATATACATGCCAATTTTCCCAGTGATCGTTTGAGCGGTGTTGGAGTGAAGCAATTCCACACATATATACAAACATCCATAAATATATTTATAGATTTTTAATTATAGTAAAGTATATTAATGTAATATTTTAACTAAATTGATTTAATAGTACTTAAATAATGTAAAATATATAGTCATAAGGCACTTACATATATATACTATCACAATCATGAAAATTTCACGATAATTACCAAATTAGCAACCCCGATTGCGCACTTGTCGTAGGCCCTTATTTGGCAACAATGTGCTTTATTTCATGTTTCTCTGCTTGCCGCCATTCTAAGTCTAACCATTTGTTAATATGGCGAGCGCGAATACTAAAATACGAATCTGGAATTTATCATATTCAAGTTCTTTAACAATAAAATTAATAATATATTTATATTTAATTATAATGGTTATTATTTTATTATTGTTATAAAAAACTAAAATAATAATAATATAATCTAACATTAATAATAATAATAAAATGGAAAAATAAATAATAAAAATTCGTTATTTTTCTTCTTTTACTGTTTATTATTATTTTTCACATAGTAATTTTAGCTACGCGCTCCATATACCCGTCAACGTGCTCTGTTTTTAGAATTCGTGCTGTTTCATTCAATGTCGCCAGGGGCTTAACGTACACCCCCTCAACCCCCACATCACAGGGAGCCCAAAGCCTGATTGCCGACCTTTGTAGAATCCAACTTGGGGGCCCAAAACCTGACTTGGCAGGGGGGCCCAAATGTTCTCCGTTACGCCACTGAATGTCGTCAATATGGTTTCGACAGTACATACGAACCAATTATAATACCTAAATAGTCTACAAATATATGTTATTTATCAGTTATTAAATCAGGGCTTGGTTATTGCTTTTCTCAGTTGTTAACTACAGGAACATTGACTATATTTTCTAATGCGAGAATTTCGCTATAGATATAATGATAAAAAATTAAACTATAATGAGGATTCATCCACTTACAATAGTAATATTAGTAGTATTTATCTGTTATAAGGTCCATGGAACCAAACACGACCAACATAACTGATGCCCCCACCCGATGAGCGATATAAGTACCAAAAAGATATAATTACAATATCTAAATATTATAAAATATATATTTAGTACTTCGTTTCATATAATGTTGCCAATATGATATGCGATAATACATTATTGCAAAATCTGGCAGAAAAATATAGCAACGATTGTGTGGAATGGAAACGTTGTGTGAGAAAAAATGTCGTGTCTTACACGAAGACTTATTAACAATCAACGGAACTAATACTTCCAGGAATCAACTTTCCAGGAAAGTTTATCAAAATTTGAGGACTTAATCAATCAAGTGTTGGACGATGCAGCTTCAGTGATAAATTTAGCTGAAGAGGAGCACCAAGAACGAATTTTGTGTAAAAAGAACAAATAAATACAATACACATATAAATTACAGTTATACAATTTGAGCAATTAGTATAAATAGTTGTATAATTTGTACAATAAGGGTAATGGTCCGCAGTTAGGAGGACAGGGGCTGCCCCCTTCCTAGTAATATTATAAAAGTGTTTTTACAATACTAATGTTCTCAATACATAATGAACTTTATAAAAAATGTCTCAATCTCAACGTTATGAAACAAATCGTATATTGTACCCCCCCCCCAAACCTGTATTGCATAACAAGATGTATATTAAACAACCGCGTATCTACAAGTTAATACTATAAATTTGGTATTATTTTTTACAAATTCTGTTTTAAAAATAAGTTACAAAAGCAATTAAAAGTAATATAAATTATATGTTAGCGAAATATATAATATTAATTTTAATAAGCCGTTTTCTAACAAAAACAAAAAACCCGTTTAAAAACATTCTAACATTTTAAATATTATAAATTATATTATTGTAATTTCTAAAACTTTAAGATGCATAGTTATCACACATAAATACATCATAAAATGGAATGTAAAATAAAAATGTAATTAGTTTTTTTCACTCTATTTAATAATGTATAGTACACATGTAACAGATCGTTTTAATTAACAACTGAACCACAATAGATGGCGTTGACATCTGTACTCATCTGTAATGATAAAAATAGTTACTGCAAGTCTAGTCTTTGGACTCAAGCGATCAAGACATGGAGAATAGTCTGTGCTTTCCTGATTATTTCGATCTAATATTTTCTATTCTGTAATATATTATACATAATTTCTACTTTGTATATAAACTATGTTTTACCATAATAAAACTCTTATTTTTTCACCTTTCCATTTTCTTACACACCATTTTTCACAGATAGTTACTCTTATTCTCTTTTTAAATTTTATTAACTTTTTAAAAGATTGAATACATTTTAAATCGATAGAAACTGAAAGAGATTCTCACATAAGAAATGGATTCGAGAATCATTTGTAATTGAATGTTTGAACAGCCGATTTATTACTCTAGCTTTTAAACATAAGAAAGCAGATACTTCTTTTAATATTTTTATTTAAATATATGAGAACTAAATTTTTTCTATAATGATATTTTTTTATAATGTTTTCCAAGATACACCTCATGAATCATGATATTTCAAAATAACAATTAATGAAAATTTTAGGCAGAGGTTAAAGTCAGCAAACTTAGCTTTTATTTATAGAATTACAGAACGAATGTAATTTAAGTTTTAAATTCAAAAGGTTGTTTCAAAAAAGAGCATCTGCTCAGAGTGACCAGTAATTCGATTTAAATGTATTTGCAGCATGAAGAATTTGACTGTTGAAAAAAAAAGGATGTTCGAAATTTTGTCAATAGGTGGCGTTGTATACTTCTCAGATTATGAACATGACTTCGGCCACAACTCAAATTGAAATCCTTAGAACTCATCATTGTATGAGTTCGAGATTAAATCAATTGTACCGTGCTTTATGTACGTGACACTGACGAATTTAATAACAAATTAAAAAAACATATCTTACAAATCTTTCAGTACTGTTATGGAATTTTTCAAAACCCATCTAAAGCGAGAAGTTGGTGCTACATTGAATGGGAAAATGAATCGGTTTTTAACTGTCACCAGACCAAAATCTGTATAAAAAGCAAAAATAAGAAAAACATTGTTTTTTAATTCTTCCAAATTTACTAAATAGAGCTCAATATGCTTGCTTTTCCCCATTTCATTCCATAATTAGAAACCACAAAGCAGTTTGCTCCATGACAGTTCAGAATGTTTCAGTAGAGTTGGTGAAAAGAATGTGTATAATGCATGTCTTCAACTCCATTACCTTCTTAAGCAGCTCAATGTACATAGCAATTTTAAGAGTACTAAGGTCTGGTGATCGTGATGACCATTTTAAAAATGACGGCTGATAAATCTTTAATTTCCGAAATGGACATTCAGCAATTGCTTTACGCATTTACAAAATGTGAGGGGACATAAACAAATTTTGCTACCCACATCTATACTCTTTTTTTAGGGATGGGATAATCCGGTACCGCAAGAATGATTAACATCTTTCACCCTGATGGTACAGGTAACTTAAACCACCAGTCCAACCCTGCGAACAATCAATGATAGTGCTCAGTCATAAATAATAAGCTTGTTGTATCACCCGTTGTTTGCAAAGTTTTAAAATGTCGTAAATAGTTAATCTTATATGCACGTTTCATTCCTGAAATATAGCATATGCTTTTCCATTTTATAAATTTCTTTTATTGTCGTAAAACTTTTTTATTCCTTGCTTTCTTCAAAGTTTTTTCTGGAAATCGTGTCTATCACATTGGCTTTTCGAAATCATTAATTTTTTTTTATAAAAGAAATATGAACTTTTATTTTGTTTGGATTAGCCAATATAATTGTTTCGGGTGGTTATCAATACATTTTAAAAATAGCTTAAACTATTTGCTTATTTTTAATAGCCCTACTTTTGTTTTAAGGTTAAATGCCAACATTAGAACTCGGTTAAAATTTGGTTTATTTAATTAGTTTGATAAATGATATCTTGAAAACAATTCTGATCACACTTTGAGAAGAATAGATATTGATATAATTCGAACATTTCTTCAGGAATTGAAATTATATTAAAACCCCGAGTGTTATTATCATCCATATCGAACTACACAATTACCCTGAATACCAATTGACTCTGTTACATAAATACATTCTTCAGAATTTTATCTATTAAACCAGCAATTTCTAGAATAAACCTATTCTTATATATTAAACTATAAATTTCTAGAATATATATACAAACTGGTATCTAAACAAAAAGAAAACATAAAAATATATTGCGGCAGTAATTTGGAAATATATAAAATCAAACTATTCTTTTGAAGTCTTGTATAAGAAGATAAGGCTTAGAACAGATTTTAAAATACTCTGGAGATTTTTAAATTTACCATGCTTCAAAAAGTATCAAGCAAAGATACAAAATACTTTTGGGAAATTGGGTAAACTATATAGACGCATATGCTTAAAGTATGAGTTATGCTTAAATAACTAACGTTAAAGGACAGCGTATAATGTTCTAAATGTATGATTTATATTTCTGTTCTCAAGCCAACAATTTTTAATACTTTTGAAGTAGAAAACTCATATCAGCTAAAGGGCTTATTATTGTACAGTAAATGAAGATACATTTTCTTGTAAAATGTACGAGACTCAATAGCATGATCGATTTTACTCCATTTACTTGGGGAAACGTGATTTTGTTAATTTTTTTACAAAGATATGTCCTTGGGCAAAGATAAGAAAGGTCTTTTGTCCATAAATATAATGGAGAGCTTTTAGATACCGCTGGCAGAAATCTTTGTTTAGGGTTGTAGAAGTTTTGCTTCCATATCTGGCCATTTTTTTCTCTTTCTATAGAGTAGACGGAGTTGGTTATTTTATGTTTAGAGACTGTTCCGGTTCAGTGGAGACTTTAAGAGAATAGAACAAATTTTTTTTTATAAAATAGCAGAAAATGTTTTACTCCACTGCCACAAAAACAACTAATAATATTATTAAAAAATTGTTTTCAAATTTGCTTTGTTGAAATGCTTATTTTTTGTATTGTTGTACAAGTAATTACAGGACTTGAGATTTTCTTAGTCATTTAGCTTTAAATATATGTTATTTAACATTTCTCTTTATGTCGAATATCGAATGGAACATTGTTGCAAAAAACATATCAACATAGAATTTTAAATATTCTCAAAATATTACTCTTTAACTATTTATCATATTTAATTGCATTTTGGTATTTCGATTATGTTCTTTTAAAACAAGTCCCTTTTAGAAAGCGAAAAGAAATCAATGAAACTAAAATATTAGCAGAAGATTTTAACGGTGCTTTGTTAGTAAATTGCAGGGTGAGATATAGAGCATCTCCAATACCGTGTAGAACTACCTCGTATTGCATTAAGTAGATGTGTTCTAGCATTAAATGGAGTAGAAGTTTGTTGCTATTTTGCGGCAGAGATAAGGCCATAAATCTTGAACAGCCACCTCCAAATTATGCTTATTTAAGCATGGTGACATCTTGCCTTTTAAATGATCCAAAAATGCACAATAGAAGATATTTTGTCGGGAGTAGGCATGACAGAGAAAAAGCTGAAGACGTAAGAAGTCGTTTATAATCTAAGAACAACCTAAAGAGCATTTTACTGATGGTAAATTTCACCAGAAATAAATATTAGGAATGGAAGAGCATGGGGATATTGAATCACATCCACATGCCTTTGGGACATGTGGATGTGAAAAATGATTGTGAACTTATCACAATCATTTTAGAGCGGCTATCGAAGACTATGTACTGCAGTTCATTATGGAATTATATCGCTCAAAAGTTACAGTCTAATTATGCAATGAATTAGGAATTTTACGCAGAAATACACGGTGATTATCCGTCCCTAAATAAAGCCTCATTTATCTTTAAGCACATAGGTGTCAGTCTAAGACGTTCCATGTCGCTTTTTCTTGGTACCATTCAAACGAAGTCATCGATGTTTTGTGCTACGGTAGTACTCACAAATGATGCTGGGTCACATATTAATTTTCGCGAATAGTCTAGAAGTGTTTCATGAAAAAAAAACAACAACGGGAACCTTTACAGATGTTTGTAGTGGGTAAAAGGTCATTGTTGAATCTGTGAGTGTCTGGCTCAAGATTCTTTGATCATCTTGCCTTGTCGACGCTGGAGTAGCTACAGAGAACGTATACCATGTGTGGGTACTGCCGCCCATCCAGTATAGTGGTTAGTTACTCTGACTGCAGTGCCGTAGGGCCTGGTTTCGAATCTCGGAGAAGGCAGGGATGTTAGTAAACATATTGTACCCGGGTGTGGTATGGGAGCTCTACGGATATTCGTCAAACCACGAATCTTCTCGTGAGGTTGGCGAAATTTGAAAATAGGTGGTAGGTCTCTAATAACCCCCTCTGTGTTCTCCCTCAAAATTTATGTGAAACCGAGCCAAATCGTGCTGAGGGGTACTCAAAGCTGCGGCTAAGGACATATGTAAAACTAGCCCCTTGACACGATGAATTTCGTGGGACTCGATTTCACTATACCGTCGATCAAGTGGCATTAAAAACAACGACAACAACAACGCGTTGGTATTATCACGAGTTCACTGATCTTTACACTTTTTGTAAACATAATGGTTGATTTGGCTAACATCAAAGAGTGTCGACCACTTGGAGGTCTTCAGACCAATATAGAGGCCCGTTAAAAGCGAGTTTTTTTCTTTTAGTACGTCTGTACCAGTCATTCATTCTATTTGCTTAGTACTTCTTCTAAAGTAGACATATGATATTAAAGTTAACAAATGTGTATTCTGATTTATATACTATGTATTTGTTGATTACATCACCCCTGCAGCTTGTGGGATAATGCCCATTCGCACAAAAATTAAATCACTTGCATATCGAACGTTATACCACTTGTTTGGATACTAAAATGGGAAAAGTGCCGAGTGCTAGAACAATGACTAACGTTCAACAGTTTGAAGTAACAGATATCTGAACAGTATAAAATGAGAAACATTAGTGGATAAATATCTGAGGAGAGATATAAAATGCTAAAATCAATAGCAGAAAGAAGTCAAAAGCTAACAGAATGCTGAAAAAAAGAAAGAAGTCTGTGAAACGCAGGAAATAACCCAAAGCAGGGAATATACATTAATATACACTTGCAAGAAGAAAATCGTTGACGGATAGTTTGGTTAAAGGGGATTTTGAGTAATATAGGCTATTATCCCTCTTACTAGGGAAAGTATACTTTTTTATGCTTACACTTTTTTTCACATCAGTTTAGTTTAATTTGATTTTATTGGGTTATACTGCCTTCCCCCAAAGATGGAAACCATGCCTTGGAAGGAATTCAAATGTATACTGAGCTGCCGTAAGATCCTTAATATTTAATTTAAATATTTTTTTGAATCTTAACTCAAGTGTATTTCAAATAAACCGCTTTTTATTAAGTTGTTTGTAACTTGTAGTGAAGATTTTATTATTAAAGAGTAAATGCTCGTAGAAAAAAAAAACGTGTTGTCGTGACCCTAAGGTCAAAGATGAAGTTTGAGACTTCGAAACAACAGACATTGGTATAAAACAATCAATTTTATTTGGTTCAATCAGTTTACTATCAATCAAGATTATAAACCAAGAGGGCAGTCAAAACTAATTGTCAATCTTAAATTCGTAAGACAAATAATTGAACACTTAACTTTGTGTGATCGGAAGGAAAAGCACTCGTCAGATCTCTGCTGAGTCAACTAAATTCCAGTCTACGGCTTCTTCTCCCTTTCATCAAGCCTTCCAAAAAGTTTTACTTTGTTAATATCACTTTAATAACAGCGTAATGACTAACATTTCCACAGCTAAAGTATAAATAGCATTCAAATTAGCACAAAATCAAGATCAAGAATGACAATTTTAAGCTCAAACAACAGTTAAAGAAGTATTTCTCCAAGAGGATTAGAGAAAAAGCTTGAACAGGACTCGTCATAGTTTTACGTCAAAGCGAGATTATGTACAAAACGAATAGTGAAAATTGAGAAAAAAAAAGTAAACAAACATGGATGCAAGAGAAAGGAATTCGTTAATTATTTTACATTCAATTCTTAAGCTATATGTAACAGCATAAATGGATGAATAATTTTATGTTTGAGATTATGCAACATTAAAGTGGTAAGACGATTTTAGTAAAAAGAAATTAGACGCATTATTTCTCTTTCTTTAGCTATAAGATGGTATATCCAAAGGAAATTCATAAACTAGTTTCAATTTATATAAAATTGTGTTTATTGTCAACTGTTTACTTACTTACTGAAATCAAATATAATTTTCAAGAATATATTTCTCTACACTTGACGGGTAACTCGACACATCTGAACACTTTTTTTCTTTCTGAAAAATAATTCGAAAAAATCGAATTTCGCTAGCCATTTGCCAGGTGAAGATATAAATCTTGGCGTAATAAGTTCTCGGTTTCCTCAGCCCGAGGCAAAAGTTTTCGCCATATTTCTGGTGACATCTCTTTTCGTCGAAGGAAGCCTACCGAATCTTTTCAAAGGATCCGAGGAAAATTGGCGAAAAGTAAAAGAAAGAGATAGAGATATAGAAATGGTAATTCTCTCTTTTTTGAATTGAGAATAATTCTTTGGATCAGAAGAAGAAAAAGAAATGGCTCACATTCACTCTTCAGAAATATATTTTAGATGTGAGGTCTAAAAAAGAAAAAGAAAGACCCTGCCATATACCCATTGATTACTGTCATTTTTCTCCGTTTCTTGGTTTGCGAGGAGTTTTATTTTGATTTAAGGTTTTGCAGAACTGAAATAACTTGAGAATCTGTAATTGATTCTGAAACTACAGTTATATATTTACCGTATTCAAGATGTAAACATAGACGAAAATGATGAAATATATGCCTAATTAAATAATTAAATTTAAAAGCTGCTGTAAATAATTTATGTTTATGTTGTTATTTTTATATAAAAACAGAGTGTTAACAATCACACACACACAAGGCTTGAGGGAGTCCATAAAATTTAGTTTTAATTTTTCAAATATAAATATTTTTCTTGAGGCATGCATTCCCTCCTTAAAATAATTTTTAAAGATAGACCAAATCTCTATCATAATAACTTTTTATATTTCTCATTATTATAAGGAACGAAGGATTGAGTGTTCATTTTTCGACAAACGTCTTTTTTTTTCAAAAAATGTTGTGAACAGTTGAAGATGGTTCAAATATTTTTCAAATATTTTTAATATAACAGTTCGAATATTTTTCAAGAAAACTTTTACAATATTAACAGCGATAATTTTCAAAATTAGCAAAAAGAAATATACGAAACAATATCATCATATCCTAATATAAATATTTAAATTAGATTGAAGTAAGTAGATTGTGTTATTTAGTCAGTTACGGCCAATTTCGAGCGGAAGAGGGCTTTACCTATCTGTTAATAAACTCAGGAACATTGAAATTAGCAGCGCCCAAGGAAGAAACCTTAAGATTGAAATGAAACAAAATGCACATAATGCTATAGATAAGATATTTACTATATCCCCAAATCAAGACAATTAATTGAGGGATATTAGATAAATAAAATGCAACTGCAATACATGCCACTACATAGATCTGAAATGAATTGATTTAACTTCGGACGTTGTCCTACAGATTTTTGAACAGCAACCTTCAAATCCTGCAAATGTGGCATCTGCCTTTCAGCTGGTTTCACAAATGGTGTATAGGGGAAAAGTCCAGGGAGTGGATTGACCATGAAAATTTTAAACGGGGCATAGAAAGTCTGGAGCTACTCGAACTGTATAGACAAGAATTATCTTGCTGAACAATCGCCCCTAGAAGACTATTTAATAAAAATCCTGCATGGGGTCGAAGAATATTTTCAAAAAATCGCTACTCTGTTAATTTTCCAAGCGATACAATTAGAGAGGAGGCAGTTATAGAGTATACCAACCCAAAACCATTAAGCATGCTGTGCGAGTAGCGTGTCATGTAGTAACGTGAGTAGCATTGTGCCATTAACCAGGGGGCCTTCACATCCGTACGCGGTTATCGTCTGCAACACAAAGCGATTTATTTTTTATATACTTTCTTCTTTTGATTTTGGACACGTACTTTTACTATATACATGTGGTGCCAGCCGCTATTTTCAAGCCACTTCACCAGCTGCCCTGCGCATGCCTAGGAGCGCTCTCGGAGATTGGGGAGCATGACAGTTGTTAGACGCACGAGAGTACGACCCCATGACACATAAAATGACGAACGAAGAATTTAACCCCTAACTACTAAGAATATGGATTTGGTGAAAGACGATAGCCGAGACGAGCAAGACGACTCCAACGTAGATTTTATTTGATTAAATCAATTACCCATTCATTGTATAAAGTTTGTAAATATTATAACCGTAATAAAACAAAGTCATATCAAAATGCACTGCCGTATTCTTTAGGCCATCGATTGAACCCCACAGACATGTTTAAAAAATGCTTAATATCACCAAAAATGTTCAAAATTTTTAATTAGTCGTTCAGCTTTCTTATCTTTAGTCTCATTTATTTATTCATTTTATACAATGAAAATGCACGATGCAACAGTGTGAATGATACAAAAAAGAACAGCAAGAACCATAGGACATGGGTAACGGATCTTGTAATTCTTTATCTTCTCAGGAAGTGAGGATAACACGTGAGCTTACACTCAATTCTTCAATGTGAGGAGTTAAACCTCGACAGATTTAACGCGCAACACCCCTTCTACATGGCAGGTCTTCAGCGTTAACGTGACTCAAATCCATGACTTGATCACGTTAACCAGTTTGCAAACATGTCTTCTCGGTTACTGTAGCTTGAATTAGTTGCATGTTATATTCCTTCTTATGGATATTTTTTTATATATGCGACCAAATATTACTTTTAAAAAATAGATATCATAAAATCAAATTTTACTATCTTTGAAAGTGGAATGGAACATCAGTCTATTTTTACTATCAAAGGAAGTTATAACATATTCATGTCTATAAATTAAGGATAATGCAAGTTCAAGCAAAGAAAGTGTAAAAAGCAAAACAAATGTGAATTTCTTGTACAGCCTTTTTATTAAGTAAAAGGTAAAGAGCAAACAAAGATACTATATGTTCGATATCAGTAATAAAAATTACGATTTTTGCCCCCTGTCAAATTAAAAACAAACAAACACCAATATTATATGCTTGGTATGATGGGTAATACATAGTATGTCTGTTAGACGATGCAATACAATCCGTACAACGCCTAGGCATGCTGAGTATCAAATTATCAATCTGGTCTTGGGGAATATAACACCACTCATCAAGCAAAACTTTCCGAAGTTCCAGTCGACATGTAGGAGGTAGTTGAAGGGCTGGAACTCGTCGGTCAAGCCTGTCCCACACATGCCTTTTTGGTTTCATGTCCGGTGAGAATGCTGCCCAGTTCATACGAGTGAATCCTCCGATTTTAAGCACTCCTTTTTGATGTTTGCAGAGTGAGGACGGGTGTTGCCATACATAAACACAAATTCTGCGCCCATGGCGTCCCGAAACAAACTTACATGTTGTTCCAGAATGACGTCTCGATAGATTTGGTCTATCATGGTTCCAATTTAAATATGCAGGTCAGTTCTTGAATCCAGAATGATCACCTCCCCCCAAATGAGAAATCATGCACCACCAAAATGGTGTAATTCAGTGATGTTCTCTTGGTGGTAACTGGTACCTGGCACTCTCCATATGAAAAGTATGGAGAGAATCAGGCTGCAAGTTAAACCTGAACTCGTCGGGAAATATCACATAAGCCTACTGTTGCGGTGTCCACAAAGCATGCTCTCTACTCCAGGCTAAACGAAGGTGATAGTTAGTTGCAGTAAATGGAACGCATCTGACAGGTGAACCAGCATATATACCAATCTGCTCTAAGCGTCTGTACAAGGTATGACTTGAAACTATCTGAAGAGAGCTGACGAGATAGGTCTGATGCTGTGCTCCGTCTGTTTCTTTTAGCAGTAACTGTCAAATATCAGTCCTCATTCGGCGTAACTCAAGGGTCACCTGTGCTGTAACGTCATCTCACATTACCATAATCTTGGAATTGTTGCCAAAGCCTGGAGAAGACACTCTGAGGGATTCCAAGTTCCTCTACTTCCAGCTGGTTACGTCCACATTCCAGATGGCCGATAATTCTACCATGTAAAAATCATCCCAAACCGTCTTTTATATCATAATTATGTGGTTATTGTATTGAAAGACTTATAATGCTCTTGTGAACAATTTTACTTCTTTTGCCTGTATTCCTTATATATCTCCCTCTTACACTCTTGTTATTGTGACGTACTGTCGGTATCATCTGGTGGCTTCTTGCAACTTGCGTATGATTCTTGAAGATGTGTGTAGTCATTTTACGGGTGATATATATATATATATATATATATATATATATATTATATTAGAGTTCGATTTCCGCGGGACTCTGAATTATTCTTAATTTATGGACATGAATGTAAATGAAAAGCAATAGACATTTCTTCCTAACTTATCATCAATCATTTATCAAACCTGTTGTTATATAATTTATCATTCTTAAACAATGAGAAGTCAATTCTCAAATTTTTTAAAGGAATGATTCAATACTCTTTAAAGCTGTTTTTCTTTTTTCTTTTCTTTTCGTTTAGACACACATCTGAATTTTACATAACTGGTCAGTGATTGCAACATTAATCGGAAAACGCTTTAAGAGAGAAACCAGAATAACAGACTTTTCCAGGAACTGATTACAGTTCAATCGATTTATTGGAGAAATTACGTGACACAAGAGAAATAAGAATTCTAAACGAGTTCTTAGGTATAATATACTGATTTAATTATTCTGTCAAAATAACTGAATTCTTTCTTGAATGCTGGAGAAATAAATGACAAAGAAAGAATTGCTTGATTCTGTGCATTGAGGATGTTTTCTTTCATCCTTAGGGCAAACAATTAAATTTCATGAAATTTTTCAGTTAATTTGATTGTGAACTGTTTCAAAATAATTCAGTTAAACAGACTAAAGAAAGCGAATAAAAATTAAAAGTAAAACCGAGGGAAATGATACATGAGAAGCAAAAAAGATAGTCTCAGTGAGTATGTTCCTATTTTTTTATTTATTGTTCTTTAGACACTGTCTAACACAATTATTAGTATTCATATATAAATATTAACTACTTTAAAATAATTGAATATTTCATTATTAGCTCTCAATTTTCAACAACGTCTCAAATGACTGTTAGATTTGCATTAAAATAATTTTAATACTTCTATTTTATAAATTTTTTTTTATGGAAATAGATATATAAGTAAAATAAACATAAAAAAGTAAACAATCATATTTATTTTTTAATTTTTACATGAGATTGAAAGATTAATGAAACTTCTGTGAGGAAACAAATTTAAGTATTTTGTAACTTTACCTGTATTTTTCGCTGGTTCGTTTTCAGAATTTGAAGTACATCCTATGTGTAGCAATTATTAAGAAGTATTTTTCACTATTAGCGTGGATATCTTCTAGATACGCGAGTTTTTGATTGCATGCTTCATATTGTTTTCCATTTTTTTACATGTTTTTAAAACAAAGGAAAAATATATGTAAGGTTTTATACCAAGAGGTACTATGATATATAAATGAATTCTATATCTTAAAGTAGTTCGACTTCACTTCTTCACACTAGGGAAGCCAAAAGGATGAATATTCTTGCTGTACCCTGGTAACCTCTCGTAAACGAGAATACACGGATAAAGACATGTTAGGATGAGTAAGGCAATGACTAAATTATAGAATTAAAATTGGCCTTTATTCTTCAAGCTTTGAACTTGTATTTAGGTCACTGAATCTGGCAATAACTGTGGATTATAGTTCTTTGAAGGTTAACCAACCATAAAACTGGTTAAACCCCATTTTTTTATACGACAGCCAACAGTCCATAATATTTATAAAATTGCGGTTTCCATATTATTTTTGTTAACAAACTTTTTATTATTTATTTTAATTTTTAACAATCGGATAATTTTTTTACCTTTCAAACAGAGTATATATGAAATAATTTTGCTTGACTTTAAGCATTTTCAACTTGTAAAATGACATTTTGGGATGGAATCAATTAATTTCAAGGTTGCAGTCACTGAATGGGTTAATGTAGTGCTTCTCAAACTTTTAATATTTGCCACCCCAAATTTAATCATAATTTTAATCGCACCCCCTCCATTCAATAACAATGTATTGAATTCAATAATACTATACTTTGACACTAAAGCTACAATACGACTTTATCCTCTTAAATGCCACCGGAGTATATAAACGTCTCATTCAGCCAAAGCGTTAATTGCCCAGAACATATATATGCGACTTTCCCCAGAACGATCTGCTCTGTGCACTGCTATCCATAAAATTATTCCGTAGGTTTTAGAATGCAATAAAAGGACTAGCAGTGTTTGTGTGAAGGATTTACTTATTTCAGAGAAGGGTTTTACTTATTTATCCCCTCCCCCAATACATCACTTATGCTCGCCTACTTGGTGGCATTGGGGAGCGAAATGCGTCAATTTTAATCTCTAGTTAAGGGATTAATTATAAACCGTGCAAATTATCAAGATAAGTGTTAATATTTGTAAAAAATATATATATGGATAAGCCCATTGTCACTGGTAATTATTAAACTTGTTCTTAATTTATTATTGTTAAATTAATTATAAATTACATTCTGCTGTACAGATATATTTATAAGTGTATTATATCAATCCAATATGTTTACACACTCACTTCCAAAAGTTAAGCACAAAGATGTAAAATGCAAAAAAAATCAACAAATACTGCTTTGAATGACACATAATTTGGCAGTAAAGTAGCATATATATTTATACAAAAAAAATCAATAATTATATACAGAAAGGAAAACAATGTTAAATTTTTGTAAGTTATCAGGTAATGTCATACTGGATACTTAAACAGAATTATGTATAAAGGGAAGATAAACAGCATAAAATGAAAAAAAGGACATTAATAGATTATGTGATACCCCCTCATCTGTATGCAAAGTTTACACCTTCTGACCATGCTTTCAATTAGGTGATCAACCATCGAAGAATTAAGCAATCGCCATTCTTCTTGTAGAGCAATTTCCAGCTCAATAAGAGTGGCTGGAGGTGGGAAACGTGAAGATACAGCACGGCCGAGAGCATCCCAAAGAGTTTAAGTGGGATTAAGGTCGGGCGAATAGGCTGGCACGCCATACGCTCAATCCCTTCACTCTCCAGGTAGTCATCGACGGCGTCCGCTCTTTGGGGACGTGCGTTATCGTTCACTAAAACAAAAGTAAGGCCAACTGCTTCGGCGTACAATCTCACAATGGGTTCTAGGACTTCATCGCGATACCGGACAGCCGTCACAGAACCCCGTTTAAAGACGTACAGGTCGGTGCGGTATCCTAATGAAATCCCTGCCCACACCATAATGCTTCCGCCTCGGGATGCGTGATGTTCGGTGATGTTTTGGGGATGATTGCGTGTTCCTTGTTTACGCCATATCCTTATACGCTTGTCATCTGGCTCCAGAGAAAATCTTGACTCATCAGTAAACATGACATTGCCCCAGTCAGACACAGTTCAATTGCCATATTCTCGGCCCCACTTTTATCATACCCCTCTTGATTGGACGGATAGAGGAACACTAACTCGAGGTACTCGGGCATACAGTCCATACATATGTTATCTTCGGCGTACAGTAGCTGCAGATATAGCCTTACCAATGGGCGCTGTGACCATAGATGTCACACGTGTGGAGGTCGCTCTGCGATTCCACTTGGCTACAATTGCATTATATCGATCTTCCGCGGGGGTTGTAATCCTTGGGCGACCGCCTTCGGACAACTGTCTGTGTGGTTTGGAATTGTTTCCATAAACGTGAAATTACAGAATGATGAACGCCGAAGAAAAGAGCAACATCTGTGATCTACTGTCCTGCTTCAACGCGCCCCACAGCACGCCAGCGCTCAGAATCTTCCATTCGTTTTCTGGAAGTTATAGAAACACGTATGTCTTGAAAACAAATTGTACGAAAGTTTTAAACACCTTCTATCAGCACTTACAATCAACTTCTGTAACCCTTCATAAAGCTGGCTTTTTATAAGACTGCCCTTTTTGCATATTTTTTGACATGAAAACACGATTGGCTGTTACCTAACATATTTGCATACTTCTATCTGTCCTGCAGCGAATTGATCCCCTTCAATTCTGATTGGCTTCCGGAAATTAGCACTTTCCTCTCCGTGCTTAACTTTTGAAAGTGAGTGTATTTTATTAAGTCAGAATGTATTTTGTTTGCTTACTTGCAGTTAATTAATAATTTTTTAAAATAATCTTTTATTTTCGACTTTTCAATATGGCCGCGCCCTCCTCGTATAGTCATCACGCCCCTTAGGGGGTCGTGCTCTACAGTTTGAGAGACGCTGGATTAATAAGGAAATATACTGATATTTTAAAATTACATTTTATTGATAATCACTAACACAAAGGGAAGACACGAACAATAAACAGGTGCACTAGTAATTCAAAAGATAAAAGCGTTCTTTTTTTAGCTCCCGAGATCCCATCTAGTTATAGCCATAGTCAACCGGAAGCTATTAAAATCATACGATTTATTGTAAAAGCTTTTCTGATTGGTTCACATACACGGGGAAAACTATAAATTAAAATTCACATATCACGTGAAGTGTTGGAGGGCTCAAGACCATTATGAATTAAAATTTAAGTGAATTTTTTTATATATACATATATAATGTGTATATTATATATTATGTATATATTTTTAAATATAACATATAATGTGAATTTTTTTATATATACATATATATTATATAATATATTTTATACATACATGTATAATAATACTTTAAGGCACTGCCAATGAACTTAAAAAAGTATGAAACAAGGATATTCTTAAGCCTAGTACTAAGCATTTAATAAAAAAATGTAGGTAATGAATACTGACTTTTTAAAATATTAATTTAAGATTAATCTTTTATTTCTAAATAATTGATGTTTTGTGTTAATCTTCTGTTTCGAAGCTGTCATGAAAAGATAAATGTTCCAGATCTACCAGGTTAATTGTCTTTTTATTCTTCTTAAAAGGGTAGGGTTTTGTTCTGTTTTGTTTTGGAGGTTTTTTTTATATATATAATCATAAATATACAATTATGAATAAAAATGCATTGAATTCAAATGAATTCTATCTAATTCAAGAAAAGTCAGTCAGATCCTTGGATTTATTGGATTTCTTTCTCCATGTCCTTGAAGAAAACGAAAAAGTTCATAAATACTTTCCAGTTTTATTAAATCATCCAGTGAAGTTTAAGAATAAATGAATAAACTATGAGGTTATAAGAATAGAAATTTATCAATCGGCGAAACTCACTTTCGTGGAAGAATAATTTAAAGGACAAAATATAATTCGGAAACCGAATAACTGAAGATATTCTGAGAGAATCCTTTATGAAAGTTTATAGTATAATTTAAACTTATGCATATGCTATATTATTCACATGAGAAACTAAGTTATAGTCATACAATTATTCCAAGTTCATTCAAAACTTACTTGCAAAACAAACTATCCAATAGATAAAAATGCTTTGCTTATAAATTTTTTTAAACTTCTTATATTCTCAAGAAATCTTTGAAATAATTCGCTATGCTTATTGAAAACGATTTAAATATTGATTATGATTTTTTTTAACGTGAAAAATTCTACCATGGTATCTGTTTTGCATTGTATTCCAAAAGTTGCTTTTACTCTAATGTGTGTCAAGAAGTATTTTATAAATTATAAAATTTCCCAATAATTTTGATATGACTCGGTAATAAAAACTCAAAAATATATTCTGAATATTCTTATGTAATTAATAGAACTTACTAATTCTGAATGCAATTTTATTCTAAGTAACATGATTAATAATTTATATTTATTACTTTTTATATGTTCGGAATGAAATTGAAAAATTCCTTTAAAAGTTGACTAAATATCAATAAGATCTCTTTTGAATTAAAAAATATTTTACTTCCTTTTTAATTAATTGCTTGGCCCCTCCAATTCTTAAAATCCTTTTTCTCTTTTATATATCCTTCGATATACGAAATGGTTATGACAAAGAAATATTTCAGAGGATTTCAAACTCTCTGTCTCTCTCTTCATTATCTTACACATATGAAACAATACTTACTAATATTATTTGTATTTTTATATATTTAAGTTTTATTAGGAGGAAGGATCCCCTCTAAACATAATAACATAATATATATACATAGTTGTAGAATTATGTTATCAAATTCACAAAATATTTATAAATTTTGCCTCTGTTAAAAATAAATGTGGTAGAAAAATGTTATTTGAAATCTTTTTGGGAATAAGTTTGAACCCTTAAGGGGATTTTTTTGGTTCATTTAGAAGAATTTTAATTCTATTTATAAGGCCTTTGAAAACTTCTTGCTGTTTCTCAACAAAGGGCATTACTAGGACTACATGCATGTTATTTCATATAGTAATGCATCTGCGTGAAAGTATTGTATGTAACCTTGATCTTCAGAGTATGTTTGTTCGCCATAAATATCTTGTCTTTTGTGACAAATAAAGTGCATTTGTGAGCAATTTTATTGCACTATTTTAGTCAAAGGAAATCTGCAGCACACAGGAAATTTGTCGAGACTTACGGTGACAATGCTCTGTCGGAAACGACATACGAAAAATTGGTTTCGAAACTTCAAAAATAATGATTTTAATTTTGAGGACAAAGAACGCTGTGGCACGTCCTAAAAGTATGAAGACAGAGAATTGTAGACATTACTTGTCTTGCTGTTTGCCCAATGTTCATGACAAACAAAAACATTGGGTGACGTATGAGTTGAAGCCGACAGATGTTGAAAGGCTTTTTCTCACGTGCGAAGTACTGCTTCAAAGACAGAAAAGGAAAGAGTTTTTGCACCGTATCGTGACTTGCGATGAAAAGTAGATACAGTATGATAATAAAAAAATAGAAGATCGCGGGATAAGCTAGGCCATGCATCAACATCATCCGTAAAACCAAATATCCATGGTTCGAAGCTTCTCCTCTGAATCTGGAAGGATCAGCAGCTGCTGAAAATGAATATTATGAGCTACTCAAAAAAAGGAATATTGTGAGATGTTCAAAAATAAATATTGTGAGCTGCTCAAAAATGAATATTGGGAGCTGCTGAATATTATGAGCTGCTCACACCGAATAAAACTAACATGGGAGATCGCTACCGACTTCGCGTTTGATGCGTTTGAGCCGAGTTCTTAAGGAAACAGCCGCTATACCAGCAGAGACAAGACAAAATAATTTTGTAGTCACATGACAACGCTTGGCCACATATTAGAAAACTAGTGAAAATCTAACTGGAACGCTCAAATGGGAAGTTCTACCTCTCTCGCTGAATTCACCGGACATAGTGCCTACCAATTATCACTTATTCCGTTCGATGGCACATGGCCTAGCTGAGAAAATCTTTCATTCTTATGAAGATACCAAAAAATAGATCAATGCTTGGATAGCCTCAAAAAGAGTATCATTTTTCCTACACGGAATTCATTTTCTGTCGGAAAGATTGGAACAAGTAGTTTCTAGGGGGGGGGAATATTTTGAGAGAAATGTTTTTTTTACCATGTGTTTTAAATAAAGCATTCATTTATTTTGTCGAAAAAAAATTAGAGATAACTTATTCAAGGTCCTAATAGTTACGGATCTATAAATTTCGTTATAGGTGCTAAAAATGATGCAACATTAAGATGTCAAGAGAATAAAAGCACACGACAGTGAAGCACACAAATGTGGGGTTTGGGGGTTCAAATCTCTCCTATAGACCAACAGATTCTTAATTTTTATCATAGAGATTACGTCTTGGTGCTTCAGCCTATGTTTTTTTTGAGACTAAAACCTTTTTCATGAAGGTAGTCTGTGTACGCTATTGGCCCACAATGACGAAATTGAATAATTCGATAAAAATTGAAATTTTTCGAAATATTTCAGCATGTTGCATTCTGTCGAACAGATGGAATCCAGAATACTTCTTAGCTTTAAATATTTTATTTGCGAATCTTGGATGAGGAATTACCATACTGCACACATATTAGATTATTATGTGCTAGCTTATCCATTCCAGAAAAGAAATTCAAATGATCCAAAATAAGCTGATGTAGAAGGGATTATTAGTTTTCATCAAAGAATTTTTAAGCAATGAATCCGTTTTAGGAATGAATTCGTTCAGTTTTCCTTCGAGGTTTCAGTACTGAATAAATGATACGAATCAAATGAGGTACAAAAAATGAAAGAGAAATCAACTCTTATTTTTTCTGTTGAGAAATTGCATTTTCTTCAAAAGATTAAAAGATTTATATTATAAATATAGAGAAGGAGTTGTTGTTTCAACTTATCTTTATGCAACTCCATCTTTTGTAGCAACTCAACTATGAACATCATAGTTTTGTTTTGTAGTTTAAAATTCACAGTTATTGATAATAATTCTTGGGAGACAAAATCAGTAATTTTCTTCTTATATTAAAGGTAAATCGTAAAAATGTATACTCTAGGGGCTGAGTGGTAGTGCATCACGCTTCCACTCCAGAGATCCGAGGTTCAAACCTCGTGTTGGGAAAGGTCCTCAGAATTTCATCCCTTCAGTGGTCGATAAATAAATACCAAGCTTGTTTGGGAACTTAACACTGGGGATTTCCCGTCAGACTGCTCACCAGATTGGAACATCTGATCACGCACCTCAGGGCCCAAGGAGGTACTATGATATGTCTGTGATATGGGCACTGTAGGCCTTGGACCTCATGGGCTGTTGTGCCATTGAGTTAAATTAAGTAAAAGTGTAAAGATGTTTACAAAAGCAAAATATATGGTCTACGGAAATTATGATTGAGTTTTTTTTATTTATCTATATTTCATAATTTATATAAAAAATTAAAATTTTTGTGAAGGATCACATACAAAAAAAAAAAGAAAGAAAAGAAATAAAATATCATTTAACTGTAAAATAAGCTGGGAAACATTTTATGGAAATTAAAATTTATTTTTGTTAAAACAACATAGACAGCTCCTAAGAGTGGTAGCAGATTTTTTTTTATCTCGCACGAATAACATTAGCAATATTTTTACATCAACTGTCCACAAAAAAGAAATTTAAATATATTTGATGACACTCTATTTTATTGGCGATAAATCTTCTTATAAATAACGGAAGATATTATTTATCAGCGTAATATTTAACTTCTAAATTATTCTTCTTTCCATTAGTATAAAAAGGATGAGACAAATTCCTAATTTAATTGTTATCCTTTACCAAAAACCTTCTTTGGATCAATGTAAACATATCTATTATGATGAGTTTGCCTTCTCTAAAATTTCCCCTTCCCCAAAGACCCCTGATGGTTTGATAGCTTCAAATTCAGAAATTGATGGCAGTTAAATATTTTCTCTGCATAAAATTTTGCATCAGAGCAAAAAGACTATCCGAGGTCTCTCCCCCCCCCCCCATTTTTAGAGCTGCCATTCTAGGGAAGAGTACTGCTCCTGCCAAATATGATAGACGATTCTTCGTTCGTTTCTCGTCTTTTTTTCTTTCGATTTTTATTTCCGAACGATTTTAAGACGTCAAAGAAGGAAAAGGGCAAAAGAAAAAAAAACATCTTATCCCGCCGTGTGCTTCATAAAAAGAACCATGCGTTAAATTTCCTCCTCCCTGAATAAAAATCGATCTGATAAGGGAAGATTATTAGGGAAAAAAAAGGGTGATCCTCCCTTTTCATTATCTTGTTTTCGTTGACAGGAGGTTTGGTCTTACCTCGACATCTTGAAAACAAAATATTTTGATATATTCTCAAACTAAGTGATTCTCTTTACAACAGCTAAGTATGAAAATAGTAGGGCACTTAGCTTGTGCTAATATTTATTGTATAGCTTGTAGTATTGTTCTCAAAAACTAATTTTGAAATTGTTGTCGAAAATGTTGGGCTTAACTTTATAAGCAACCAATAGCATGTCTGATCTGATCTTACCTGTGTTTGTGTGTGTGATCAGCTCACTTTTATTTTTTTAGAGTGATAATGAACAATATCAGTAAGTCCAGGGAAAAAAAGTATGTCCAGGTAAGATAACAATCGACAAGCGAAAGCTTGCATGAAAAGTGATGACATATTTTCAAACGGGATAATAATGTAATTCGTAAACTATAGATAATTACAAAACATCAATTCATTGTGTAATATTTTCAAAAAATGGTGTAACAGAAATTTTAGGATTGCTTAATTTATTGTTAATAAATAAAAATTATACTTTTATCATATTTTTTTTTTGAAGAATAATTATTCGATTTATACTTTAAAACAGAGAATCTCAACCTTTCTTTTGTTGCGGTACACTTTTGATGCTTTCAAAATTTGGCGGCACAATAACAATAAGATAAGTTTAAAAGAATTTCACTAATCTGTAAATGCTCGATGTAAAATAGTTTATGACAGTTTTCAATAGTAAATAAAATAATAAGTACGGCAAAAGCAACAAAATGCTTATTGAGTATTTAATTACAAATTAATTATAAGAATACATTTAATATGAAATTTGAGCTTGATGATTTTTGATAATTTCGTTTATATTGGGTCGTAAAAACGATAATGCCATTCTTATTTCGTCATCCCCATTTGAAAGTCTCAATCTTTCATACATGTTAATGCTGAAAATTCGAATTCACGCAAATGAGATGTAGAAAATTGTAACAATATTTTAAAGCTTTTTTGTTGCTGTTGTTGCTATTGTGATATAATCGCCTCTAATTTTAATCCAAAATGAATAAATTGACTCTTCCGAATGTTTTAAAATTAAATCTCGATTATTACAGTTCGAATTTAGTTTTCCCTTTTCTTTCAAAGTTAATTCATATACAGATGTATCCGTACACAAATGGAACGCAATCAATTTTTTTTACATACATCTATAAACGAAAGATAAGTTAAATATATCACGGATAACCTTAGTTTCTTTCCATAAAATTGCCGATTAATTTGGTTCCGGATTTTCTTTTTTCCATCGAGTATAATTATTAATTTAAAAAAAATAAATGGTGGCACACTTCAAGAATTCGGTGACACACAAAAGTTTCGCAGCATAGAGGTTGAGTATCACTGTTTTAGAATTACCAAAGAGTATTGCTTTACCATAGCGTTTTTATTATTATAGTAGACAATTTAATGATTTTAGTTAAAGATATTCGAGCAGGGATTCATCTAAATTCTTTTTTTGTTTAATACCACTAAAAATATAATACTACATTTACTTAGACACTAGCTTTTACCCGCGGCTCCGCTCGCGTTGATGTCTTTAAATAACTGTCCAAGTCGTAATTACACTGCTGGCCACCGTAAATGCAACACCCTGAAGGAAGCACGTAAATAACATGAAATTTACAGCATGCATTAGCGGAGGTGAGATATGAAAATGATTACAATTTCAGCGCAGACACACATCACGCACGCCTGTGGCGCCCCCTCAAAGCGCTATTTAAGGCTTGAAGATTTCGACGATTTCAAGTTCGGCAATTGTGTTTTTCTTGTGGTTTTTTCAAAAATCGATCAGTTATGTCTCGTAGAAAACAGCGATCAGCTTTTGATCAAGTATCCGAGTTCGACAGAGGAAGGATAGTGGCCTACCGAGATTGTGTATTTTGGATTGTGGGATTTTTTTTATTGCTTGACTGGAACAAATAAAATTTAAAACTTCTAAAATTGAGCTTAGTATAGCAACAGTAAAACTGGAATTTGAACTCGTTTGAATTGAAATGGTCAGTGGGGATACTTGGAATCCGAGGTATGATAACACTATCCCTTTTCATGACATATGTTAAAATATATTGGCACCAAGTATATTCTGCATCAGCTTTGTGATCCAAAGCCTCGTTCCTTTACATAGTAGAGGAACATCGAGATTTTGCATAACTGGTACATTTAGTTTTAATTGAAGTTTATGTGAGGGTACACACGAAAGTTCAAGTGAATTTAAGAACTCCGTGGATATGAAGTACTTTGTTCTTTATCCATGATTGTATTCATTGATAAATATTTCTTCTTCCCCCCTTCCCCGCACGTCGTTTAAACTTTCAATGTTGATTTTATGGACAATGACATTATATAGTCGAGGAGCATCGATATTTTTCATAAACATAACTCGTACATTATTTTTAATTGAAGTTTATATGAGGGTGCACCCGAAAGTTCAAGCGAATTTATGAACTCCGTTGGATATGAAGTGCTTTGTGTTCTGTATCCATGGTTGTATCCATTAATAAATATTCCTTCATTTTCCCCTCACGTTTAAAATTTCAGTGTTGATTGGCGCCAATATTGATCTTGCGCGCAACCACTGATCCCAATTTAAATTTGTTGCAAGCCCGGGTAAATATGAGCAATAAGATTTGCATCATTTTCTTCTACATTACAAAATTCTCTGGAACTAAAACATAACCTCCAGCATTTGCGTCCTAACATCCATAACCGATTTTCAATTGCGTGTCTGCATAATGTTCTGAATCTACGTCATTATATCTTCAAAGCAATACCTCTATGCAAAATATCTAGGTTCAGTATAAGTGAAAAGTTTTGTGCAAAATATGAATATTGTATAATTAGGTTTAAAAAATTAAAAGTAATAAATATTCGATAAATCAAAACTTTTTATGAAACTGTCAATTAATATTACCATAGAATTTTCAAAATCACGCGCGCAATTCGCTAAAACTTTATTTCATTTCCCTCTTTAAAAAGTGGGAGAAAACTGGCATTGTCGGAATTGAGAACTTCTTAGCCAATTTGGCGATATTTCTCAAAGTTTGAGTTTGACATTTAACAAACGTAACGTAATAAACGTTAAACGTTTAATAAAAAAACCATTTAAAAAATTGCTTTTTGTAAAGATGCTAAATTACTCTATGTTTCAGTCATTTGTTACAAATGCGTGAGAGAATGTTTATTAAAATTTCCATTATTGACCAAATGCATAATTTTGCGCCAACTTGGCGGGGAGTAAGCAACGTCAACGTTTTACCTGCATAGTTTCCGTTCCCTTAGGAATATAGAGATAAAATATATCCTATGTTACTCACTGATAATGTAGCTTTCCATTGGTGAAAGAATTTTTAAAATCGGATCAGAAGTTCCCGAGATTAGCCGGAACAAACAGACAGACAGACAGACAAAAATTTTAAAAATTGATTTTTTGATATAAGTACCGTACATACCTTTAAATGCATTTAATAAAAAGCTGCTAATTTGAAATTACAAACAGACACTTCAATTTTATTTATTTGTATAGATTATCAAAACTTTTGAAAATATTTCAAGAAACCAGTGTCATAATTGTGCTTCAAGAAGACAATCTTTTAGCAATGTTAAATAATTGAATAATGTTTTAGTGAAAGATATGTGCATCATTATATATATATATATTCTGTTGAAGTTGAGAAATATACACTGCTGGCCACCGTAAATGCAACACCAAGAAAGACAAGAGATAGCACAAGAAAATTTATTTTGTAGATAGCATGTTAACCAAGTATCAAATGATTAAATTTATAGACTGCTAAGAAGTGTGGTTCCTGCCAGAATCAATAGCCAGAATAGCCGCCATTGTTGGAAATCACCGCTGCCACACGCCTCGGCATTGATTCAAAGAGACTTTGGATGAGTTCTTGGGGTACAGCAGACCAAGCAGCTTCCACATGTTGCCAAAGTTGATCTGGTGTGGCAGCCGGGGGTGTAATCTGGATCAATCGTTGAGCAACCATGGACCACATGTTTTCTATCGGCGAAAGATCTGGAGAGCGAGCCGGCCAGGGAAGCAATTCTATCTGGTGATTGACGAAGAACTTTTGGAAAATGCGTGCCACGTGCGGTCGCGCATTATCCTGTTGAAATATGGCTGTGGCCAGACCCTGAAGGTAAGGAAGGGAAACTGGCTCCAACACCTCGGAGATGTAGCGCTGGCTGTTTAAAGTACTGGCAATGCGTACTAGAGGAGTGCGAGAGTGATATCCAATACCACCCCATACCATAATACCCGGTGCAGGACCAGTGTGGCGGGGCATAACGCAGCTGTTCAGCACCCTCTCTCCACGGTGTCTTCAGACTCGAATCTGACCATCGTGGTGTTGCAGACAGATGCGTGACTCTTCAGTAAAGACAACTTCATTCCCTTCTGCCACCCACATCCTTCTTACATCGCACCATTGGTGGCGGAGACATCTGTGGTTCTGCATCAAGGGTAGACCAAGCAATGGACGTCTTGCGGACAGACTCCTCTGCTGTAAACGGCGTCGAATGGTACGTGCAGACACTGAATGATGCGTTAAAGACTCAATGTGCTGTGCTATGGTCCGTGATGTCACTGAGTGATCCATCACTGCCATGTGCACAATTTGCCTATTTTAACGTGAAGTGGTGCACTGAAGGGATGCGATCGACCACGTCGGTCCGTCGTATCATCCTGCATCCAACGGTCACATATCCGCATTACAGTTGTTTGGATTCGTCCAACACGACTACCGATTTCCCTGAAAGATAATCCACAATCTCGGTAGGCCACTATCCTTCCTCGGTCGAACTCAGATACTTGATGAAAAGCTGATCGCTGTTTTCTACGAGACATAACTGATCGTTTTTTGAAAAAACCACAAGAAAAACACAATTGCTGAACTTGAAATCGTCAAAATCTCCAAGCCTTAAATAGCGCTTTGCCACAGGCGTGCGTGATGTGTGTCTGCGCTGAAATTCTAATCATTTGAATATCTCACCTCCGCTAATGCATGTTGTAAATTTCATGTTATTTTCGTGCTTCCTTCAGGGTGTTGCATTTACGGTGGCCAGCAGTGTATTTACTTTTCTTTTTTCAGTTCCTGTGGAACTGTCTGAAAATAAACAATTTAATAACAACCTTATGAAATTTATAAAAGTTATTCGAGGCTGAGAAGTATCTTTTTATGTTTCTGACAAACCTGGATTATTTTGCAAAATATGAAATAGTGTTTATATATTATGTTCATCTTAATTTTTCTCTTACGTTTCTAAGATCATAAAATTCCCTCATTTGTGGTAAAAATTTTGCTACTTTCCACACCTACAAGTGTTCAAATACTTGGTAAAAATTTATATGAACACAAGCAAAATATTATTCGAGGTTTTTCAAAACATTTTATTCAAATTTTAAATTAAAAAATTGTTTTTTAAAAATACTTTCAAAAAGCGTTTTTATATATAGATCACTCCATCTCTTTCGAGTAAGATAAATCCATGATGTTTTGAAAATAATATACTATATCTCAGTGAACTGAATGAAATACATTTTTCTAACTATAAATATATCAATAAAATACTGAAAAGTCATTTTGGTTTAAAAGTTTGATCTCACTAAACATCCTACTCAATATTTTGATACAAAAAGTAAAAACGGTGTTTTACATAATTTTTTTAATGAAATTTTGAATAAAAATTAAATGTAATTCTAAGAAACCTTGATACAGGAAACAACATATTTGTTTTGAACTCTAGACTAAAGAAACTCAAATTTTAAACTTCTAAATTTAATAAGTGAAACTGAAAGTGAAATCTGAAAAGTAAATCATAACATATAACTTTGTAATAAATAGAGAAGACATAAATTCCATACATATGAAAATTCCTATATTCCTGCAGACCTATATTATGGAGATTTATAGAACATCCATCAAACTTCATCGTTCAACATTTATCAAACTGGAAGAAATGAAGAAAATGAAGAAAACTAATAAGGTACCTTTAAAAATATTGGGTCTCATTCATTTATATATTCAGTATAAGCTTTTTTGGACAAAAAAGTATTAAATGAAAAAAAAAAATTAAAACAATGTTCATCTCATTTATCGACAACAAGTATGATTATCTACCATAAAAATTTGTTGGAGAAATAAGAACTGGTGATTATAATTAAATAAGTCTTAAAGCATTTTATGACCAAAATATCGGGAAGAAAACAGTTGATGTTTGTTGCATCGTAATGTACCCATAGTGAGGAATATTATAGCTATGAAAAATCAGTGGACCATCTGCCCCGAAATAACCTCAATAAAGACTCCCTCAGATTGTAGGAGGCAGAAAAGGCCTCCAAAAACCCATTCCTCCTACATTCTAAGATAGACTCTTCGAACTCCCATTTGAAACCATGTTCGATTTGAGATAGCGAGCTGAGGAGCGAATCTGTTTTAGAGATGCTCATGATATACATAAGATGATTTACGAGGTTTGTAAGATGGCGGGTCGGATTTTTGTGAAAGCAAAACTATAATATATTTGTCTCTAACCTGCCCATGTTTTCGCTCCCAGGATCATCCCACCATTCACAATTCGATAAAGATGTGATGATTTTTGATAAAAAAATAACGTCTGCGTGTTAAATTATCCACCATATTTATCTGATTTAGCACCTTATGATTTCTCTTTATTTCCAAAATTTAAATTAAATGGAAAGGGCGTTATTTTGATGACATTGCCACAGTACAAACAGTTTCGACGCAAACTTTGGGCAATCCCATAAAGTGTACTCGAACTCACCTTTGAGTCTTTATTAAACAGTTGTAACAAATGTATTGAAGCTGAAGCACTTTAGTTTGAATAAAAGTCCTAAAATAACGTAATTTCTTTTTTTTTTGTGTGTATAATTTCATAGAAACAGAGTTCTAAAAATTATTTGACACAGTGTATATTTAAAAATTTCCGCAGGTTTTAGTAAACCATTCGAAAGCTTTTGAACAGTCATTTCATTTATCGATAACAACCTTATCCGATATAATTGCTAAAGGAAGAAAGGCAAGGAATATTTCTCTCCAATTTGACCCAAAACTTCAATTTAATAACGGAAACTGATTGGTAGGGATTATATATATATATAAAGAATACCCAAATACCTTTTCCAAGACTCAATTCCTTTGCGACTCGACCTATAATTATTACAGTTTCCAGGATATTCGATAAACTCGATACAAATTTTATTTCCATCTAAAATAATTAATGAAGCTGAAATTTTCGTTATTATGGATCAAACAAATTCATGACTTTATCTTGAGTTAATATTTGCCTTGATTGCAAATCTTATTGTTTTGTCAGAAAGATTGGAAATAATTGAAGTAATTATGTGGATTGATTTAATATTATCTTTTTTTTTTACCGAAAGCTATGTATATCCTTTTACTAACTGGAACATGTTTACAATGCAATAATAAAATTCTGGTATTTGATTTTGTACATTGTGGTGTTTCCGGTTAATCCTTTAAAATAAGGATATCTAATGTTTTTTGAAACTTAATTTCTGAATTGAAAAACAATAACATTATTAGCATTCATTTTTTAATATATTAATTATAAAACATTGCATTTTAACATTTTTTTTAAATATTTTATTTTAATAAGGCATGATTAAACGAATATTTAATTAAATGAATTAAAAATAATAGAAATATTACCTTTTTCAAAATGCATGTTCTTAATTGGATTAATCGAAAATTGAGGAGTTTATGACATAATAAGTACATCACATAACAATTTTATTAAAAGTGATGCTCTAGATCAGTGATTCTCAACCTTTTTTTGTGTTGCAGTACAATTTTAACAATGTCAATATTTGGCGGCACACTAACAATAAAATAAGTTTAAAATAATTTTACTTATCTGTAATACATTTTGTAAGATAATTTATGATAACAATTTTTAATGTTAAATATAATAGTATGTACGACAAAGGCAACAAAATGTTTATTGAGTAATTAACTAAAAATTAAATGTAAGAAATGTATTAATTTTAAAATAATTTTACTTATCTGTAATACATTTTGTAAGATAATTTATGATAACAATTTTCAATGTTAAATATAATAGTATGTACGACAAAGGCAACAAAATGTTTATTGAGTAATTAACTAAAAATTAAATGTAAGAACACTTTTAAAGCGATATTTGAATTTGATGATTTTTGATTATTTCTTTTATATTTGGTAGTAAAAATGATATTGCCACTCTCATTTCGTTATCTACGTTTAAAAGTTTACACAAATAAGATGCAGAACATAGTAACATATTTTTAAAGCTTTTTTGGCAATTTTGGGATAATCACCCTAACTTTAATCCAGCGTTTCTCAAACTGTGGGGTGCACGGCCCTAGGGGGGCGTGATAACCCTGTGACGGATCTATCCGCGACTATATTAACACCTTGGGGACTCTTCTGGGGAAAAATAAATTAATTCAACCAATTTTCGCCGACCAAGAAAGCGTGATTATGTAAATGAAGTATATTATATAAATTCTGTTTTCGCGAGTTTGTGTGTTGGCACGTTGAAGCTGGCAAGTAAGAGTTAGTATAGAGTCTGCGAGTTAGTTTGTTAGTTGAAGATTGAAAGAGATAGTGGAATTATTAAGAGGTCGTTGAGTTGTCCAAGAAAACGGATTACACCAGTGAATCCAACGACATTGATCAATCCCGATAAAGATCACCTGCAAGATTCCAATGTAGGATCCGATGCATAAAGAGCACAGGTATCGTGAGCTTGATTAATTAGAAGTTAGCTTATTAGTTTGTGACGTAGCTATATTTGAGCGTATTTAAGCTATCTTAGATTCAGTTGAGGGTCCATCGTAGTATACCCGTGTTATAGAATCTCATCTCCGCGCTCTACTATTTTATCTTAATTAGATTATCTTAATTAATCACCTATCTTAATTAGATTGTTATTGTGTCTGATTGATATTTTGGTAACAATAAATTAATTAGACTGAAATCAAGTCTGATGATCATTTAGTTTCTCCCACACACCTAGCCGGGTTTACAGGTAGACAAGGGGGTTCAGAGTCAAGCAGGAACCGACAGGTATTACAACTCTACGAGGGGGGCACGAGCACTTTGAAAAGTCGCAAACAAAAGATTCTTTAAAAAAATTATTAATTTATTGAAAGCAAACAAACAGAATACATTTTGACATAATAAAAACAACAATACACATTTACTCTAATATATTAAACTTATAAATATATCAGTACTGCACGCAATGTATTTCATAATTAATTTAACAATACTACTAAAACATGTTTAATAATTACCAGTGACCCCAAGGGCTTGTCATATTTTAAATTATATACGAAAATTAACACCCATCTTGATAATTTGTACGGTTTATAATTAATCAATTAACTGCAGATAAAAAGTTATGCGATTTGCTCGCCAACGCCACCATTTTTCACGTAGGCACGCGTATGTGATGTATTGGGGGGGGGGAGGAATAAATAGCAAATCCTCTGAAATAAGCAAATTCTTCGCAAACACTGTCAAGGTCCTTTATTTCATTCCAAAGCCTTCGAAATAATTTTATGGATAGCTGTACACAGAAAAGATCGTACTTTGGAAAGACGTATATATACGTCAAGGCCAGTGAAAGCGTTGAGTGAACGAGACGTTTATATACGCCTGGAGCACTTAAGAGTTTAAAGTCGTATTGTAGCTTTAACGTCAAAGTATATTAGTATTGAATTCAATTCATTTTTATTGTTAGAAAGGGGGGAGCGATGAAAATTATGGTTTAATATTGGGTCGCAAACATTAAA